>JAODAL010028197.1:0-53710 GCA_025379985.1 Phyllomedusa bahiana
AATTGCGAAAAAAAGAATTGAGCACCCGGAAACTACAAGCTTTGTAGGTGTTACAATTGTGTGTTTTTCTACGCTACACAAAAAAGAGAAAAAAATTGTAATTAACCTTCGTTTGTGAATTATGCTAAGGAAAATTTTATTTTTTGGCGGTGAAAAAGGAGGGTTTTTCTTTGGGGTCACAACAGCACCCAAACAACGCTTAATTAACCCTGGATGTAAATTGCGCAAAAGAATTGAGCAGCCGGAAATACTAGCTTTGTAACGTGTTACAATTGCGTGTTTTTTTCTACGCTACACAACAAGAGAAAAAATTGTAATTAACCTTCGCTTGTGAATTATGCTACAGGAAAATTTTATTTTTTTTGGCGGTGGGAAAAAGACGGTCTATTTTTGTTACCACAGCACAAAAAAAACAACTTAATTAACCCCTGGATGTAAATTGCGCAAAAGAATTGAGGCAGCCAAAAAATGAAGTGGTATTTGTATTATAAAAAACGCTGTTTTTTAAATGAATAAAAACAGGAACTGGCTTAGATGCCCCTTGGATATTCAATGTGCGTGAGCAGATAGCATTAACATGTATATGCACGGGGACTTCAGATCCAATACCCCAAAAAATCAAAAATTTAGAACATTAAGAGACGCAGTCTCTGAGGACAAGCTGGGGACACACCAAAAAAAATCGCTGTATAAAAATCAGTTCTTCAGTAACAATCAGCGGGGGCAGCACCTTTCCTATGATCAGTAAAAGTGAGAGCGGTAATGAGTTCCCAGCGTCGCGCCCGGGACTTATATAGTGCGGTGCGTACACAGAACCCCGCCGGTCTCTGATTGGCTTAAAATCTCTGCACATGTCATGCAGGGCTTGCCTTCTTCCTCCCAGAGGCTTTTCCCCATTTAGCGCCATGTGCTCGCAGCCATTTTATCAATCAAAAGCACACTTCGTTCACCGAAGTACCCCAAACTTCGACTTCGTTCAGAACCGAAGTTTTCCTGAAATTCTAAACGAATTCCACTTCGTTAGAATCGATTCGCCCATCTCTAATGAACACACATTTTAGTTCTTACTAATAGAATATCAAAGAATTTAATACAATATCACATTGACTCAAGTCGTAGAAAATAAAGAAAAATACAATATAATGTTATTTCCCCTGCATTTTACATACATTTGAAATAGTAGTCCATAGACCAGTTTGAAATTTTATAATGAAATAAAAACGGCTGTCCAAAAATAATTGTACCTGTTGGTACTTGTATGTGCCGCTTTCCTGCTTTATAGGCTCAGCTCCATTACAGCAAGATTGTGATCTATGACTAGAGCTTTGCGCATGCCCATAGGGGGTCTAAAGTAATTTCATCATTGGTTCAAGCTGCTGATTTGTTTCCTTCCCAATGTACATTTTCCAAGTCAGGTGTACTACTTTGTATAGACATAATGCCATTACAGACCCAGTTGGTTATCATTGCATATAACAAGGGCAAAGTGATTATAAAAACAATTAAAGGAGTTTTATCGTTTGAGCTGTTCAGGCTGTTCAGCTAATTTTCTCAGATTGAGTTTTAAATCCAGGGGCGTGTCTCTCCTCTCAGAAGGGGGCGTGTCTCCCTAAATGAAGAACTGTGACTCATCATTTTGTTTGAAGCAGGGGATTCAGAAGGTTGTCTGGATATAAAAGCTCTGTAGCCTCCTGCATGCTTATGTCTGCAGCCTTGAGGCTCCAAAAGCTGCAGAAAGCACCTATTATATCTCTTAGTTTACACACAAATGACACTGAAAGACAGCAGCTTTAACTTCTGTTCTAGTGGTGTTCCCCCAAATTGTTACTGAAAAACAGGCAGAGACCTTTACTCAACTACAAGGACAAATGTCAGCTTCAAGTAAAGATCTCTGCTTGCTGTCAGTGACATGTGAGTGAAAACAATTGGGGGGAAGCACTCAGCTCTGAGAGAAGACCCTGCTCAGCCTATAACTGACTTTTTTTGCAGTGGTTTAGAGCATTGCTTTTACAACGAAGGGTTTGGGTTCTTGCCCCCTCACAGAGTATATTCCCCCCCCCCTAAATTTCTACACTTATGTAGAGAGACCTAAAATATATATGTCAATCTCTATAATGATATTATATACACATACATAGCCCCCCCCCCCCATATCATGTCTCATCCCCCAGAGTATATGATTGTATCACATATGTTGGAAGTGCTTGGTGTGGGCTAACTGGGGGATGAGACATGATATAGGGGAGCCCTGTATGTGTATATGAATAAAATGATAGATGTCTACACATATATTTTCAGATCTTTACATATGTGTACAATTTATAAAAGAAAAAGAAAAAAAAAACTACTGATGGGGCTTGAACTCCTAACCTCTGTCTTTTCAGAGCTGATCACCTAAGCACTGCCCCTACAGAAGCAGCTTATACCCGACACAGTGTAAATCCCTTTTGTTATACATTACAGATGATGACGTCATAAGGGGCGGGGCTTTCATTGATCTGAGGAACAGAACGCCCTCTTTTCAAAGTTGCAGCTTAAGGACTGGACCTGTGAGGAGGTGAATCAACCTCTTGCCAAAAGCCCTTTAAACAGGCAGTCATTGCCCAGATCATCACCCTAGAGCTGGGAGATGTACATAGAGCCAGCAGAACTTGGTTTCACTATCGATTTTAACAGCTCAGAGGGGAGTAAACACAGAGTGTGCAGGCAGCCAATCACAGCGCAGGAGGCGTGGACGGGGCGTTTCCTGTCTAGGGGGCGTATCCCAACAGGCTGAATGAAATGTAAGCCAGCCAATCACAGTGCAGGGGGCGTGTCTAGGGAGCGGGAACCGTCCAGAGGGCATTCCGACCAGCAACAGCAGAAATAGAACACAGATTTACGAGAAAACTCATATCTGCTAAACCAAGTGACTGAGGTAATGCAACCCAATTACAAAAGTGCTTATTTTACTGTCCCCATAATCTGAGACATGATCTTTGTAACGATAAAACCCCTTTAAGGTTTTTTAAGGATTTTCAAAAATTAGAGTTCCATCTTTCTCCTAAATGTGAACTACAAGATCCTCACCAAGGAACTGGCCAACCAGCTAGCGGCTGTCATTGGACAGATCATCCACTCAGCTTCAAGACCTGCAATATTCCTGGACACAAAATCACTAGCAGCTTGATCTTAATTAATAACACTGTGCAATATATCAAAGACCAATATGTGTCCATGGTCCTGGCCTGATATTTAAACATGTTTCATAATATGTTCTTGATTCAGGATATAGGAAAATGTTCTATTATGTTAACCTTATGTCCCTTGATATTCTGAGTATCTTGTTGGTGAACATTTAAATGACTGACTCCTTTCCCTTCTTGAGAACCTTTCCAGTTTCCAAAGGCA
Source organism: Phyllomedusa bahiana (assembly GCA_025379985.1). NCBI lineage: Eukaryota > Metazoa > Chordata > Amphibia > Anura > Hylidae > Phyllomedusa > Phyllomedusa bahiana. The sequence continues at coordinate 3,391 of JAODAL010028197.1, forward strand.
ACGCTGCCCACTTTAACTTTTTCATTTTATTTGTATTATAGAGCTTCTAATGAAGTCTATATACTGAGGTCAGAGATTACCACAGTCAGTGTCAGACTGCGGGGTTTGGGGCCCACAGGGGAGTTGATCTTGGGGGCCTACCCTACATCTACTGTACATGAAAATATTACCGGCCTCTCGGAGATAAATGGGTCTATTTGAACACATAGTAGAATGTGCAAAACAGAACTGTAATGTGTAGTACACATATCTGTCTGTCTCACGTATATCTATTTCACTTTTTTTATTTAGCTCACTCATTTGTCACAATCTAACATATCATAGACGCATGGCTAAGTAGCTCCAACCAAATCCCCCTCCACCCACCACCAGCCCACATACACATCTCTCCACTTTCTGAAATAAACACCAGTAAAATTGTAGCTCCTAATCACAGGGTCAGGGACAAGAGTGCACTCGCTTTAACAATCAGTGACAAGTGTATGCTGTCACTATACTAGCGCCGAAAAAACCTACAACACCACCATATGGAGACCACATAGAGGTCAGACACCAGCTCAGGTCACGTCACATGACAGTGAATACAGCACTGATCAAATATAGAAGCAAAATAACCCCTGACATCCAATGACTCACATGAGTCATCTTATCTGATGAGTCGTTCTCTTCTCTCATGAGTAGTTCTTTTTCCCTTTTCTTCTCCATCCATTCCAGACTGCCATGACGATGGCCACCACTCATAGATGCAGAATTTACACACAAATATCTTAGAATCTTCACTTTTCCAGCACATCTTTACCTATTCCCACCTCTGTACAAACTTCCCAGGGGTGGGAGAGCGGGTACAAGCCATAGTTTAGAGGCACAGTCTCCTAATGGGTTGAGAAGGGGAGAGGACTAACCCCCTGGAGATTATGCTGCAGCTATAGGATGCTTCCCTCACAATCATATTACCAGGTAGGTAGGCAAGACCCTAGGTAGGTAGGCAAATGGGCAAGGCCCCAGGTAGCGATGTAAGCCCTATTTATGTAGGTAGACTCCTGTTGAATAAGTTGGTAGGTCTTTTTGGATTTTTTTTAGACTGTTTATATGGAGGAGTGACTGCCCCCACTTTTTTAGCTTGTAGTTACGGACCCAATAGTGAGGTTGAAGATAGTTAGGGTCCACTTTAGATAGGATGCAGGTAGTTATGGCCACAGTAAGGTAGGTTGCAGGTAGTTAGGGCCCCATTTAGGTAGGCTACAGGTAGTTAGGGCCCTCTTTAGATAGGCTGCAAGTATTTAGGGTCACCTTTAGGTAGGCTGCAGGTAGTTAGGGCCCCTTTAGATAGGCTACAGGAAGTTATGGTCCTCTTTAGACAGGCTTCAGGTATTTAGAGTCCCATTAAGATACTGTAGGCGGCAGGAAGTTGGGGCTACATTTCTCATAAGAAAAAAAAAAAAAAAAACCCTCATCTTTCTCCCACTCCCAGATACAACCAGCAGTATGCCGGCCGTCTTCTAGTGAAGCCCGGCATAGGCGTCGCGATGATGTGATGTCATTGCGCCGCCTATGTCACCGCTAGAGGCTGGCACCTGGTACTTATGGTCTAAGATGTTAGGCCTTCCAGGGTGAGTAGAACAGCACTCCACTCCACTGACACTGCGCAGTCCTGGGAATCGAGGACATTAGTTCTAAACACTTGGGACACATGGCCTGGGTGTTCAAGGCATTACCTCTGGGGCCCACAGGAGCTCGTGGCCCACTGAGGGATTCACCAACTCCCTGGTGGGTCAGTGCTGACCACAGCATTCAGTGAAAGCCAATAATAAAAAAATTATTTTTGCTTAATCAGCTCACCTGAAAGGAGTGAAACAGTCTAAGTGATACTCTAATCATCGAAAAAAAAAAATAGCATCTGATAGACCAGCACTTGAAAAGCAAAAATAATGATAAAAGCAGCAGACTTTATTCCATAATTAAAAACATGTCAAAACATATAAGATAAAGTGCAAAAGAAGTGTAAAAAAACAAAAAAAAACGCTTACACATTTTGGACTACATAGTGATAACTAAGGATGCTATGTAGTCTGAAACCCATCAGCAGTTTTTTTCTACACTTTTTTGAGCTTTATCTTGTACTCCTGGCCCTTTTAACTTCGTTAACTGGATTTCATCAAGAACTTGTGAGTATGGTTGTGGAAGAAAGAAGCTGCCCCACAATCTTGACAAGATGGCATGACCAAATTGTAGCAAAATATTGGACTTTGAAGCTTCAAACAGCTCATTATGGAGGTAAATATTCTTGTTCGGGTTTTAAAGAGATCCTTTTTTGGTTTAAATGAAGCTAAAACGGGCTATTCCATTAAGCATCGGGCCCTTTTTTTTTTTCCTTTGTCCCCCTCAAAATGCACAAGGGAAATAAGTGGTTATGTACAAGGGGCCCTACAAGGGTTTGGGAAGGCTTTCTTACACCACTAGCTGTGAACATTTTTTTGTTTTTTTCCGTGTTTGAGGACTCTAATAATGAAAATCTTTTCAGAGGCTGTTAAGTACCAATTAATCCCGGCCCTTTTTAGGTACCCTGCCCAACTGCTCGTTAACACTTAATTTCTAATCACCAATCAATGGCGGGAACCAGTGCATTTTGACATGAGAATGGTCAAGACAATCTCCTGCAGTTCAAACCCAGCATCAGTATGGGGAAAAAAGGTGAATTGAGTGCCTTTGAATCATGGTTTTGGTGCCCAGAAGGGCTGGTCTGAGTATTTCGAAAATGCTATCTCCTGGGATTTTTACGCCAAACCCTCTCTGGGTTTTTCAGAGAATGGTCCCAAAAAAAAAAACATCCGGGGGCGCCAGCCCGTGGGGGGGAAATGCCTTTTTGATTTTTCCAGAGGTAAAAGGGGAATGGGCGATGGTTCGAGTGATAGAAAGGCAAAGTGACTCAAATAGCCCCCCTTAAAAACCCCGGTGGCAAAAGCATCTTAACGACAGTACAGGAACTTTGAGGGAGAGGGCTACAGCAGCAGAAGACCACCCCGGGTGCCATCCTTTCAGCAAGAACAGGGGAAACGAGGCTCCAATTTGCCCAAGTCTCGTAAAAAATTGGGCAGTAGAAGATTGGAAAACCGTTACCTGGGCTGATGGTCTCGATTTCTGCTGGACATTCGGATGGTGGGTCGATTTGGGTCAACAACTGAAAATGGATCCTCCGCCCTTTTATCAAGGTTCAGGCTGGTGGGGGTGGGGTTTTATGGGGTGGGATATTTTCTTGGGACTCTTTGGGCCCCCTTTGGTACCAATTTTACATGTTGCAACACCTTGTTTAATCTATGCCACGAAGAATTTGAGCGTTCTAAAGGAAAAAGGGGGGGTCAACCCGTTCCCTGCATGGTTGTACCTAATAAAGTGGCCGGTGAGTGTATTTTTTAAAGTCTCTTTTGAGGTAGCTAGGTTCAGTCAAGTGGGACACCTTTCTTTCATACAATGGAGATATCACCAGAATGTTCAGGAAGTTCTCAAGTTTGTGAGGAGACACCAGTAGGCACCACTAAAGACTATCCATTAGCTCATCTAAGAAAGGGGCTAAAAGTATATTTCAGTGTTCTCTGCTGCTACAGCTGAGACTACTTGAAAGAAGATCAAGTTTGGTTGGCCACTTAGAAGGGCCTTCCTCCGAGGACTTTTATGCATGCCCGTGGACTATCATAAATGAGATAATGACAAAGATGTCCATTCACTGGGGAAACACCCTTACATCGTATGGAAAATTAACTCAGATTTTGTTCCAAAGTGCAGATTATTGTATTGTTCACTACTTTATGGACCATTTTCTATTCAGGTTATTCAGGAACCATGATATCTATGAACTGTTTTAAGCATGATTTGTGGCTTGTTAAGAAATGTTTTTTTTCTGAACTTGCTTAGTATTTCTCAATCTCAGCTGATTAAGACTATTTAGCCACAGAAAATTAGAACATCTATTAAGTAGAAGATTGATACCCTTTTCTTTTCCCCTCCATCCAAAGTGCTTCTGTGTTTAATAAATCTTCAGGCTTATGATTTACCTTTCATTCCCCCTATTTTGTGCTTCCTTTCATCCCTTATTACTTTTCTTTTGCTTACTGATTGATATATGTAGCTTAAGTGGGATGTTAGTGTTGTGTGTATTGTACAGTGTAGGGCCTTTGCCTTTTTCTATATGTTATGTACTTCAAATTTCTAAGTGTATTATTATACAATGTTCCAATCTGCTATGTAGCACATTATATTTTATGTTTTATTTGACATGAAATAAACACATTTTCAATAAGCCCGAAACAGCTGTCTACAGAAAGAGGGGGAGATTGTAGCTTGGTCTAAATGCCTAATCATGTTTGAAGGCTCATTAATAGGTCACACATGACTAAAGAAAGCTTCCTTCATCTCCTAATTTGCATACAGGATTACGTAACAGTAAATGTAGGAGGTAGGGTATAATAGAAAAACAGTAAGAGAACACTATACATCAATACAGAAGTACTGCCATGTATGGTAAAGGCAATCAAGTAGTCATATAATCCTATGAGGTGTAAGGCAACACAAGTAGGCAACACTAAAGACTATCCATAAGCTCATCTAAGAAAGGGGCTAAAAAGTATATTTCAGTGTTATCTGCTGCTACAGCTGAGACTACTTGAAAGAAGATAAAGTATGGTTGGCCCCTTAGAAGGGCCTTCCTCCGAGGACTTTCATGCATGCCCGTGGACTTTTTTTTGTACAGCTTAAACAAATTGAGCAGGAGCAGTGAAGTCTGTTTGGGAGTTCCCCAATCTTCTCTTCACTTAATCACTTTACACATATCAGACTTAACCAAACCTCTCTGTTTTATACTTTTTTTAATTATTCAACAAACACATAATATGCGCAAATCGTTAACAGAGATGCTTGCTATTTACAGTTCATGCCACTCCATTTTATAATACATCTCATCCGAGATTTAGTACCAATTTGAGAGAGATAGCGTCTGACCAGTGGCATACAGCGCACTAGCGATGTTTCAAGGCGGAACCCTCTTTGTCAAGCATACATAGATTCATCACTACTTTTCTTTTATAGCATAATCCAATAATCCTTTTTTAACGTATCTCTTAGGCTAAACCCAACATATGAATTATACAAACATTAAAACATTGCCATACATCTAATTAAGACTAAAACTATTGCTTCACAAGAACACATTCAAGTCAATTTGTTCATTTAACCCCTTAGGGGACAATGTATCAAGTCTATGTATCCACACAGCTTCTATTTTTAGCCAACTTCTTTCCAACGATATACCCTTTTGGATCTCAATCTTGTATAATACATATGTTGGGTTAAGCCTAAGAGATAAGTAAAAAAATGATTATTGAAGTATGTTATAAAAGGAAAGTAATGATGAATCGCCGGTCGGATGCTATCTCTCTCTATGAGTGCTTAAAGCCACAAATTATTAGTAAATCTCATAAGAGATGTATTATAAAATAGAGCGGCATGAACTGTAAACAGCAAATATCTCTTTTAACGATTTGAACGTAACATGTGTTTGTTGAATAATAAAAAAAGTATAAAACAGAGAGGTTTGGATAAGTATGTGTAAGGTAAAAAGCAATCAAGTAATCACATATTAAAGTCCTCTAGTGAAACTTAAAAAAACAACAAAATATGATAAAGTATTTAAAATAAGAAAAAACACAGATGTTGATAGTCAAAATTACCTCATTTCCCCATGTACACTATCATGTAAAAAATATACACAGAAAAAAAATGATATAGCACAATCAGAAATTACTATTAAAATGCTATGAAGTCTGCATAATGATTGCCTAAAATAAAAAAAATAACTAAATAAATAAATAATTAAGCAACAGAATTACTTTGTTTTGTTTTTGGCACCTTCTATAAAAAGAGGAATCAAAAGTAGTTGAAACGGACTTCTGGGGGCGGGGCATCACGTATGGCCGCGTTTTACATTAGTTCCTGAAAGAGACCTCAACATCCAAGGGCTACTGCAGCCATCCGAGCCCGCAAGCTTACAAAAGCCGCTGAGAACGCCCACAGAGACATTGGGGCGTCTGAATTCGTTGTGTATGGCGACAGGAGACATCCGGGAGTCTGTAGCGGAGAGTCTGCCGCGAAGAGGCCTAAGATGTGAGACCGCAAGCCGCCATCTTGGCGGGAGCCACCTCGGGGAGCACCTGAGAAGAGGCCGACAGTATATTTGGCACGCACCCTGTCAGCATCAGGAAGACTTTATGGGGCTGGATCTGTGAGCAGAGGGCCCTGCAGTGAAGACAAGCCCGGAGAAGTCGAGACTGCTCGAGCTGGGGCACTACCCTCACTTAGCTGCTTGCACCACGATACGTGAACGGGGAGCGCAGAAGCCGACATCGGGAGTGGCGTTGGACCCCTCAGAGCTGGGCCTCGGCGAGGCCCCGGAGCGGACACTGCCGCTGCACGCCCGGACCGGAGGTGAGAGTGGAGAGGAGCGGAGCCCGCGGTGCATGAGGCAGCCGTGTGGTCGGCAACGAGAGCCCTAGATGGGTGCGACGCAGGGGGTATAGTGGGAGCCCGGGGCCTGCAACACAGGGGGAATCCCGCATTGGAAAGCGCGCCGAACTGTGAGTACTGTCATTGAGGGGTTGCGGTGCTCAGCTGAGTTGACTCTGGACTCTGAGGCCACAACCTAAATGCACGTGGCGACGTGAGAGCCGCCTGCAAGTCACAGAGGACAGGTTGAGGACCTGGGGGACCATTCCCCTCCTCAGACCCACCAACATCTGCGGGAACTACTGGGCCCTGACAGGGCTTCTGAGGGGAGTGCTTCGTCCAAGGAAGTTGCACTTGGGCCCAATACACTACCTGCAGTCCCTTCTAGTGGGGGGGGGGCACTCATAAAGCAGTTCCATGGGGAAGGGAGTGCTGGCTCCTCTGTACTCCTTTACCTGCTCACAACCACATTGTTGCACAACAGAGCTGATTGTGGCACTGTTGGATGTCTGTGGGGGCGCGCCTGCTCCAGGAGAGGGCGCTTTCTGTACTAATTGCTGCAATCAAAAGTTGTGTTCCAGAAGAGCTGATATTGGGAGAAGTGCTGCCATCTATTGCTGTTAACAATGATTGCAACCACCTCTTCTTGGCTTTCTGCTGAAATGTACACCAGCCTGATGTGGGAGAGCTGACGACCCCTAGGGGCACACCCTGTGCTCCAGTGCACTATATCCACGATATAATGACACCCACTCACAGAAACGCAATAGGAACCTGGAAGACTCGGGACCTAGGTCCTGCGGACACTATAATCTTTGGCTGAGCCGCTCTAAGTAGTAGCATAAAGTATGGACAAATATCTACAGCCCTCTGGCCACACCCTAAACGAAGCGTTCTTCAAAAACGGCACAGATAAAAGGCCAGTTACTGCAAACCTCAAAACAACTCACAAAATCAAGCCCAAACAAAACGCAATCGGAAACGTTCTGTTACTATGGCGCATAAACCACCATCTTCACGCGCTGGAGCTGTCCCCACAGAACATGGGTCCTCTTCCTGCGAGATCCGCTGAGCCCGCTGGACGCCACTTTACAGATTTTGTTGATGGTGCAAGGAGGTTTCTAGTAGGTTACGCTTCCTGCTCTAGACAAGAGGCATTGGACCCTAATGCAAGCCTCAATTAATGCGGCATCATTGACCTAGATAATAGCAACTCACAAAAACTGGTCGCGTGGAATCTCGTCAGTGCACTGTGGAAGATAGTATCACCAGGCTAGAAGGGGGCAACATCTGCGCAACAATCATGATTGACAGTTTGCAAAGCAAAATTACGACCTAGTGAAACCGCGCGCGTGCGCAATAAGTCCAGATTTTCGGAGTACCAGAAGCCATTCAGTGGACTCGCTTGCACATATCTGACCGACAAACCTGGCCAGCCGCATTAGGCCTCGGTAACACGCAAGGATCCTCTCCTCATAGAGATGGGTTTCATGCATGGGCAATGCAGGAGATCGCGAGAAATAGACCTCGACCAGAGATCCCAAATCCAAAACTGGACAATTAATGAGCATTTTCTTTAGAGGTACCGACAAATGAGAGAGTTGAGAGTAGAGAACAGAGCGTTATTCTAATATTCCACGACTTCTCTCTGCAAGTCTCACAAAAGCGCAAAGCGTTTCACCGGTCTGCCAGCACCTAACAAGAATGGGATACGATTCCAAGCTGCACTTTCCAGCGATACTGAGTGTAAGGAGAATGGACAAACATCTACCTACGAAAGCTCAGGGACGCAATGAGACGCTTCCTTTCCATGCCCCTGGATAGAGTAAACGATACCGCTGGTGATTCTCTGAGCTTTACAGGTCTTAAGTTAAGGGGAAACTGTATTGTTAGTAAACTCATGTTTCAATCCTTTGTTTTTTTCCCTTCTCTCCCACCCCTTCCTTCCCATACCCTTTCTTTGCCGTCTCTTCTCTGGATGCGGTTTTTTGTTCACTGGAGGGGGAAACATGGTATGATGTTGTTCTGACTTATTATGTTTGCCTAATTTAGAAACGTAAAAACAGTAGTGCTAGCGGGGGGGCGCCCCATTATGGGCTGGGCTCTTGGAAAGTTGGGTTAAATTTTCTTGTTATAAGCTTGTTGGGTTTTCCAAGATTTGAGCCTCATAGAGGATAAAGGGGCGAATGTATGAAGGGGCTTTACGCTGTTTTCTGAGAGTAAGTACCACTGGCCTCCCAGCCCGGAAATCCCGTGTCGGACGCAGCGTTCGGCATTTCGGTTTGCGGCCGCTTGAAGGGGCGGCAGTGGGCGCGGTGGGGGCGGGTGTAGGCGTTCTGGGGCGGACGCGGCGCGCTGTAAGTCCGAGGCATGATACCATCGGGCTTGCCAAATCGCGGGCTACGGCAGCTCCGACAAGCAGATGGTTTTTTTTTTGGTCTAAATCTGGCGAGGCGAACGAGTGATGAAAAGCGAGTGATCGAAACATGCGAGGAAAGCGGAATCGAAAGTTGCGAGAAGTCTCGGCACTCCGCTCCGTGCAGCAGGAGTGTGTTCCGAAAAAATTCGCCATTTTTATAAAGGCGGAAAACAGTGTCAGAAAAGAGCTGAATGTACAAAATAACATAAATAAAAAAAAAAACCATTTTCCCAACTCTAGAACGGCACCAATATCAGAGATATGATATTGGAAATGCCGGGGAAATACAGTAATTCAAATTCTGAAACTATTTTCATTGGTCGGCATAAACCAGCCAATCAGAATAGGAGCGACAAAAGTCCAATTCTAGCCTATGTAGGAGCTTTAGGACCAATCAGAATAGAGCGGACAAGCCCAATTCTAGCCTCATGGAGGAGTTTTGGACCAATCAGTATCCACGGCGGACAGTTCAAAATACAGTAAAAGGCTTGCAAAGAGCTGATTGGTGAGCTAAGGCGGGGGCTCGCCTAGCTCGGTCAAATCAGAATAGGAGCGTGCAAATGTCCAATTCTAGCCTTTGGAGAAGTTTAGACCAATCAGAATAGGAGCGACAAAGCCCATTCTAGCCTATGGAGGACGTTTTGGACCAATCAGATCCACGGCGGACAAGTTCAAAATACTAGTATAAAAAGGCTGACAAAGAGCTGATTTGGTGAGCTAGCGGCGGGCTCGGTTTCCGGCCAATCAGAGCGCGATCTTACTTGCTCCCATTATAGTCTATGGTGCGATGGGCGCACTGAACATCTCTTTTCTCAGCGCCGTGCGGATGAAGTCTTAATAAAAAAAATATTTTTATTAAGTTGTAATACATGTCAGGATAAAGAGAAGAACAATTGTCTAAAAAATAAAGCAGTTAAAACCCGAACAAGCGTTTGTCGCGGAGACCGGCGGCTACATAGGGAATTGCCATAGAGAGAATTGCGGGACATACAGAATTCAAATTGTTTAAGCTATTCTCATTGGTCGGATAACAGCCAATCAGAATAGGAGCGACAATGTCATTCTATCCTATGGAGGAGAATTGACCAATCCAGAATAGGAGCGACAAAGCCCCTTATATCTAGCTATGGAGAAAAATGGACAATCATACTTCAAGGCGGGGTCAGTTCAAAATTACAGTAAAAAGACACAGAAACGAGCTGAATTGGTTGAAGCAGAAGGGGGCGCGTCCTGCTTAGCCAATCAGAGCGCGAGCTATTTCTCATGTGTTTATGGGGAAAAGCAAATTCTGAGCGCGCTCTGTGATTTGGCTACATTTCAAAGAGCCGCCATTAATTTGGACATTGGTGAGAGCGAGCGACGCTCCTTTGGGTTGTGTAATGCAATTGAAATCAAAACTGTATATGGCCCGAAATCACATTATAAACTACACAAGTTGTCACGATTGTGTATATAAAGGAATCCTATCATGTGGTAACGAAAAAAAAAAATTAATTCCCTAAAATCATGTTTTTTTCTTTATTTTCGTTGCACCCATACTATTGATCCTTGGCTGTCTCGCATCGGAACAGATTTTCGGCGCAGTCCCGCACAGCGCCTAAGTCCCGCACGGCGCCTAAGTCCCGCACTGGACCCCACACACTGGCGAGGCGCGGCGGACTTTTACCCGCATGTATGAGTGCAGTTCCTCGGACGGTGAAGCATAGGCGCTTAGCGCCGCCACAGCGCATGTCCCCGCACTTCGCCTCATACGCTGGCGAAGGCGCGGAGGGAATTTACATGATATGTATGAGGCCCGCCGGCCGCCCGCGACAAAAAAAGGCGCAGGTTCCGCCGGAAAAATATGGTGGGAAACGGCGCCGACCGGCGGGATTCATAATGTGGCCCTAAATGTTTACAGGCTTGCTAAATTTTTATTTGGTTAATTGGTGGTGTGTTTATTCTCTTAAGTCTCTGATCAGATGGGTGGAGGGTTGGAAGGTGGCGTCTGATGGGTGGTGCGTTGGCTCTTGCCTCCCCGCTAGATTAGGGAAACAGGGGGCGCTTGCTGGGAGCTCTGTGTCTCTCGGCCTGGTTATAATCGCTCTGCAACTTCCACATGGTTCTCAGGATGAGTGAGGTCTAACGTGGAAGGCGAGGCTGAGTCTTCGGCTCAGCTGCCACTTAAATGATATCTTGGAATGTGGCAGGAATTTAAATATCCCAGAGAAGCGAAAGACAGGTTGGACACCCATGAAACGCTCAAAAGAGATGTGTTTTGCTTGCAAGAAAACACATGGCAAAAAAGACTGGTTATCCCAATTAGGCCCCTGGTTGATGCCACCAATTCTGGGAACTACCATTCAAAATCGAGAAGGGGTGCGATATATTTTTAGGAAGGGGACCATACATATATGGAGGATCAGTTTGTTGGACCCTGACGTAGATTTATATACATGAGAGTATCGTATTGCGAAATCACATTACACTTTGTAATGTCTTGCACATGCGGGAGGGGGGCCAGATGTCAACTGGTGCGAGGGGCAGAGTGTAAAACTGGTGCGGGGGGGGGGAGAGGGACCTGGTGCAGGGGCGAGAGGAATTCAGTGTGGGGGGGTGGGTGCAATTTTTTTTTTTGACGTGAGGAGGGTGCATTGGCTGTACTTGCCTAGGGCACAAAAATGCCTCTGTCCCGGACCTGACTGAATTGTTCCAGTCAGGCAGTCAAGCGTAGCTTAAGTGGGTGCAGTGTAGCAGTCACTATGCTGGCCGTGTCGGGTCTGGGGGGCTGGGGCCCACGGGGAATTGACTCTCGGGAGGCCACCCACTGTACATGAAAATTATTACCGGCCTCACGGGGGGGACATAAATGCGCCATTTTACACATAAATACAGTGTGCCAAAACAGAGCTGTATTTGTGTAGTACAATTAGGCAAGTTCGTCCGAATTTGTCAGTCTAACATTTCATGACACAGTGGCTAAGTAGCTCATCCATTCCCCACCGCGGACTGGCATCCTATCAGCTCTGTAGACTTCAGGGGGTCAAACTACGCCATGACTGTGTCACTAGTTAGACCTGTACTTCAGGTTGTGTCAAATGCTGTTTGATGTTCCAGCAGTCCATAAACACGGAGTCATCTTTTTTTGTTAAAGGTGTTGTGGGTAGGGGATCGACACCGTAGCAGATCAGTATAAATCGTCCACAGTAAGTAAACCGACCAAGGAAAAACTCCGAACATCCGATTACATTTGAGTTGGCTTGCCGAGGTTATGGCAGTATTTTCTGAGTGTCTGCTTGAAATGCCGTTTGCAGAAAAATATAGCCAAAAAATTTAACGATCCTTGTTGATACTCACACTTTGTGTATTTACAGTTAGTTGGCATGTTTGCAGTTCTCTGGAAATACTTGTTCAAAGTGGTTGTCATGTTCTTCTTTGGGTTGTACCAAAGATTAGGATGTCATCACTGAATTGAGGGACTCAGGTATTCCTGAAGAACTTGTCTAATAACATTTTGAAAAATATTTTTGCAGCCGATGAGATGACAAAGTTTAGTCTTTTAAATCTTCGCAGCCCGGACGTGAGTGTAAAAGTGTATATATCTGAGTTGGATGCAGGTCAAGCTGTGGTGATATCTGATTTTAGATCAATTTTTTGAAACGTATGTTAAGCCACCATTTCGTCTGTAAGATATCATCAATATAGGAGTTAATGTGCCGTTCTCTTTGAAATAGCACGATTTGGCATGTCGCATATCCACACATAATTGATTTTACCAGGTGCTTAGGTTTAGGGGCTCAACAATTGGTGAGAATGGAGTTGGGCCTTTCACCCGTTCAATAACATCGTGACGTCATCCAGAGGGTCTTGAAGTTTTTCTCCACCAGCTTGCGGACTGAAATGGTGCACTGTGTGTTGAAACTGATGGACTGTAAGAATGATCAAATATGTTAATTTCACTTGAAGTCCTTTCAGTTTACCTTTGCCTTGAAGAGTTGCGGATATTTCTGCTTACATTGTGGACAGAGTGTTTTGTTACGTGTTAACCAGTTTCACTAGAACCAGAGATTACAGCACTACTGCAGCTGTGAGGGCGTCAGCAGAGCACTCATTACATAGAAAGTGTCTTGATGGATTTCCATCAGATGTTAGTTTTGACTGAAATTTGCACACAAACGAGGTAAGGCAGTAGTGACCCATAAGGAAAAAATTTCAGGTGTTTGTACACTGGCCAAAGCAGGGTATGTCTTTTAAGCTTATTGTAGACAGCCTGACTGATAACTTGACAGAGGGCCCCTGTATCCACCAGTGTCTCCACAGGACAGTGCATTTATTAAGGATGACTTGTTTTGGGTTAGTTATTTGCCACACCCACTTTGAGACCCCTCTGCAGTTACTGAGGATAGGTAGGTGCTGCTGGGCTATTGTTTAGTGGCACTGACTGTAATGCCAGCACCTTTACCGTGGCATGGAATGCTTGGAAGATGGAGAAGATGGTGGTTAGAGAATCTGCAAAACTTTTGCAAAAGTGATTTAGTTCCCATAGTTATGAAAGATACTCCTTGTGGGCAGGATTTTGGTGAGGATAAGAACTCCACAGTTGTAGCAGGTTGCCAGGTTGTTGTAGGCACATGTGGCGTCTGAGTGAGCTTTGCTACAGAAGATGCTGCTCTGGCGTACAGTCTAAGTTCTCCCCTCGGTTTAGCTTGATTCTCGGCTGCAGCATTGTACGGGATGTGTTCCAGCAGCCTTGCCAAAGTCATTGTTCGGGATCTATGAGTGCTTGGTCTCCTTAACTTAGATGAACCAACGCATCCTGTATGATTTGCTTTGAATCTTCCATGTAGTGTCTGCAAATTCAAGTACGCTGCAAGTTGTTTACTCGGACATGATATTCACCAATGCTTTCTGTTGGCCCCGAGACTGCTTTGTCTGTCTAAAACTTGGAATTCAAAAAGCAGATTATATGTGGAGAGAAGTGCTTGGTTAATGCTGATTTGACTACCTCATAGTCACTGTTTCCCCAGTGTTAGGGCAGAGTTGTGAAAAGATATCATAACCTCGCCTCCCGCCATAGTGTAGATAAATTGCTTTCTTTCTTGCATTGTCAGTAATTTTCATGCTTGTAGGAAATATCTCAAAGCGTTTATCCATTTATTTCCAACAGGCTGCCAGGTTTGTTGGGGCTGGTGCACTCAAATGCACTGAAGTGAGGGAAAGAGGCCATGGCTGGCGCTAGTGTTGCAATCTTGACACAGTTTGATGTCTTGCTGAATACCTTTAATGATGATGTTTAATCTCGTGCGCCAGTTGTAGTGTTGTGGTGTGGGGATTTGGCCCCCTGTACCTGAGGATTGGTATCCACTTGGAGGATAATCATCTGCTGGATCTGAACACTTTATTCCTTGCTTCCATCATGGCATCCTGTACCCTCTTGCCGCCTCTCCACCCCCTTTAGCTCCGTCTCTCCTCCTCCCTGTCATACTCACTGTTGCTAGGCAGAATCGATAGTGATCCAACAGTAGGAGAATGCTTATAAACAACATCACACCGCCACATACAATATCCCCCTCCACGTTTCATTGGTCACGCCCCTCACCACCTTCTAAAAATAAACACCGCATGAAATAGAAGTCGTAACTCCTATAACAGGGTCAGGGTTCAGGTGTTTCCCTCACTTTACCAATAGGGCACGTGTACGCTGCCACTATATAATTGCCAATATAACCTTACAAACACGCCATATAGAGACACTTAGAGGTACCCGACCTATCTCAGGTATGAACCTAAACACCACCATATAGAGAACCTCATTAGAGTGTCAGGACACAGCTAGGTATAACCACAGGGCCCGGATGCCCATATAGGGCAAATTCGCGCATTTGCATATAGAAGGGCCTCTGTGGATCCGGGCGCGGGCCTGGCTCTGGCCCGCGAGGGGGGCGGTGTTTCCCCCCAGCGGGCCCCGAGTGTGGCGCACTCACAGGGGGTCGCAATGGTTGCATATGCGACCGGACCCCTGTGCAGGAGGCCGACAGGCCCCCTCGCCTACGGGACCGGTCACCGACGAGCCATCACGGCCCCACCGCCATACCGCGGGTGCAAGCAGCGACGAGCCTGAACAAGTGCTAAATACTGGCCTGCTGGCCTTACCTGGCTAAATCTGGGGGCAGCCCTAGCTACTAGCGATTACTGGGGACAGCCCTAGTTACCTGGTGATTTACTGGGGGGCCCCAGCTACCTGGCTGATTACTGGGACAGCCCGAGCTAACTGGTAGTTACTGGGGACAGCCCGAGCTAACTGGCTAGTTACAGGGGTTGGCCTGTCTACTCCAAATTAATGGAGGATGGCCCTTTATTACCTACCTAATGGGGTCTACTATTGACTGCCACTTATCTGACATTTTTTTTAATTCTAATTTTTAGGGTCTAACATCACGTTGTTTGGGAATTGATAGGGAAAGTGCTGGAAGAGGAGAGGAGTCTAAGATGTATTTGTGGTAGTAAATTCTACAGGGACGTGTAGTGACGGGAAATGACATTGCATGCTGTATCGGCAGAGAAAAGAAATGGAAAGGAACGATCATCAGGGAAGACATCATGAAGGTTGGGCCAGAAGATGGAGAAGGAAAAGAGAAGAGAACTAACTCCATCAGGAGATGACGTTTCCTTGAGTCCTGCTGTCAGGGGGTAAGTTTACTTCTGTGTTGAAATCACGTGCTGTATTATGTGATGGTGACTGATACTGGGGATGTGATTTGATGGGGGTTTGTAGGTTATGGTTGGTGCTTATGTGTGTCAGTGTGGGTCTGTCCTGATTGCAAAGAAAGTGACACCTGAATCTGGGACGAGGGGGTTTCTATGCACCACTGTCTTCTTTCTTGTTGTGAGTAGGGGCGCTTACACACAGAGCGGTTTTGTAGCATTTTTTTTCATTGGTTTTTTTTTGTGCAGAAATGTACGAGCCATTTGCACAAAAACGCACCCCAAAAACACATAAAAAATGCACCGAAAAACACTCCGTGTGAAAGCACCGTTTTAGTGGAGTTATTTAAGGAAAGTGGCGAGGTGCGAGAACAAGGGACATTTTTAAGTGGATATTGTATGTGGGGCTGCTGGGGGCTTTGTGCCAGGGTCTGATTTTTCATTCCCAGTCCGGCCTGGGCGTATAACTTACAAACACCACCATATAGAGACCACATCGAGGTCAGACACCAGCTCTGTATAACCTACACACCGCAATTAATAGCGACTACATTACTGGTCAGACACCCAGCTAGGTATAACCTACAACACCACCATATAGAGACCACATAGAGGTCAGATCCTGCTCGAGGTATAACCTTAACACTGCCCATATAGGAGACCAATAGAGATCAGGACACCAGCTCAGGTATAACCTCAACACCGCCATTTAGAGAACCACATTAGAGGTCAGACCAGCTAGATTATATATAACTCACACCGCCATTAGAGGCCCGTAGAGGTGAGATTGACCAGCTCAGGTATAAGCTACAACACCGCCTATATAGGAAACCACATAGAGGTCAGACCACCAGCTCAGGTATTAAACCTACAAAAAAACACCGCCATATAGGAGACCACATCGTGGTCAGACACCAGCTCAGGTTATAATAACCTACAACACCACATATAGAGCCCACAGAGAGGTCAGATACCAGCTCAGATATAACTACAAACAACCCCCATAAAGAGACCACACAGAGGGTCAAGTTACCAGATAGTGTAACCATATCTTTACAATATAAAAAATACCCTTGAAATCAGGTTCACCGGAGGCATCTGGATGGTCGTTCCTTCTATGAGTGTTCTTATTCCCTTTTCTTCTTGCATCCGTTCCACACCGCATGATGACTTGGCCCGGCCACATCTTTCCCTGCAGGAATACAAACAAATATCTTAGAATCCTCAATTTTCCATTACCTCTTTACTAATTCCCCCCTCTTGTACAAACTAACCAGGGGTGGGAAGCGGGGTACAAGCCTAACCTTAGAGGCTAGTATCTAAGGCGGTTTTGGAGGGTGGGAGAGCCCACCCAGGTAACTTGATAGGCCCTATTTAGGTAGCCAGACCCCCGCTGGATAATTTGGCTAGGCCAGCCCAGGTAGGCTGGTAGGTACCTAGCCACAGGGTGGGAGGTAAATAGCCCCCAGGTAGATAAGCAGGCCCCAGTTAGGAAAAGTAGATAGTACAGTTAGGTTGGTGGACCCCAGTAAGCGTAGGCTGTAGGTAGGTATTGGTGAGCCCAATTAGTTAGATGTATGTAGGTGTTTTTTTTTTCCCCCCAGAAAGGAAGTGTAGAGTAGTTAGGGTCCCTTTATATAGGCTGCAAAGCAGGTTTAGGGACCCCCTTTGGTGCATTACAGGCAGTTCAGGGCTTCTTAGGTAGATGACAGGCATTTTAGGGGTCTCCTTTAGGTACTTGCAGGCAGTGAGGGTCTCCTTTAGGTACTATACAGACAGTTTAGGGGTCTCCTTCAGGTAGTATACAGGCAGTTAGGGGTTCTTTAGGTAGTTTACAGGGTAGTTAGGCGCCTCCTTTAGTAGTGAGAGGAAGTCAGGATCCCCCTTTAGCTACTGTGCAGGGAACGTCAGGAGCCCCCTTGTATTTAGGTAGTCAGAGCCCCTTAGTATTTAGGTAGCAGGGCCCCGCCCCTTTAGTGTCAGGGCCTCTTTAGATAGCAGGCCCCCTATAGGTAGTCATGGCCCTCTGTAGGTAGCAGGCCCCTTGTAGTCACGGCCCCCTTTGTCGCCAGGGGCCCCTAAGTAGCAGGGCCCCCTATAGGTTGCCAGGCCCCTTTTGTAGAGAAAGGTGCCCCCCTGTAGGTAGCAGGGCCCCCCCTTAGGTAGCCAGGCGCCCATTGTAGTCAGGCCCCCCCTGTAGGTAGCCAGACCCCCTTGTAGTCAGAACCCCCCCTGTTGGTAGTCAGGACCCCCCTGTAGTCAGGGCCCCTGGTAGGTAGCCAGGGCCCCTCTTGTAGTCAGGGCCCCTGTAATTGCAGCACACTGAAAATGAAATTAATTCTGTACTTTGTCCATTAAACCATTTCTTACATTGTAGTCTAGAATTCTGCTAGCCTCTTCCTCCTCGTGGGAATGGAATTTGTAGCATGTGTCTTGCAGAGATTCTCACCCAGCATTTTGACGTTTTAATTACCCACAATGTTTAGATAAAACTTGGGTCTTATTCAATTTATTGCCAAGTTGTTATATGCATGCTGTCAGAAATACCTGATGACTACGACCCCCCATCCATAAAACCAATTGGGCATAACAATGCAAAGGTCATTGATCGGTCCACAGCTGAAGCGCAGTCAGTGATTCCATCTATGGGGATAGTAAGCACCTCCCTAATAAGACAATCAGTGTCACACCTCATTATATTGTCACGGCCAGGATTGAGCTTGTGTCCCATCTTCATCATTACCCGGGATCTGAAAGCTGAAACATTTGTAGTGTTGAATTCTTTCTAATTTTCTCATTTTTATTTGTTAGAACTGTATTGCTGCGTGATGTCAAAGTCTTGTTATTATATTGTGTTTATGTAAGCACTGTACCTAATGCTAATATTAAAGTTTACCTGTAATTCGTAAATCTTGTGCTTGCACGGGATCTTTCCTTGAAGGAGTGTTTGGTTTTTTTAGCTGCTGAGAGCAGTGAGGTGACCATGTAAGCATTTTTTTTACGTGGTTTTTAGAAATTCTGTTCCTTCCGGCTGATTTCTTTTGATTATTCGATGGGGATGGGTGTGGCAGCGGATAAACTTTGGGGGACTGGTATGTTTTGTTGTGGATTTACGCTTGATTCGCTACCTGATTGAGAGGTTGAGCGCAAGTGGAGATAAATCTACCACATTACAGTGGCCCAGTCAAGTGCTGGTGTGTAGTGACGCCCCTTTGTACAGAGGGCCCCCCTATAGGTAGCAGGGCCCCTCTGATAGTATCAGGGGCCCCCCTTGTAGTCAGGGCCCCCCATGTAGGTAGCCAGGGCCCCCCGGTAGGTAGCCAGAATCCCCTTGTTGTCGGCTCCCTGTAGGTAGTCATAGCCCTCCTGTAGGTAGCTGGGACCACCTTTTAGTCAGGGCCCCTGTTGTCAGAGGGCTCCCATTTTAGCGATATCCGCGGCTCATACCTCCTGTACTACGGTACCGATGCACCACTCTAAGTACCGGCCCTCGCGTAGGTAGTCTAGGTCCCATCCACCTCGTATCTAACGAGTCCAAGCAGGGACCCCTCTGTAGCACAGGGCTACCCCTTGTAGCCAGGGCTACCCTTGAGTGGTGTGTGTGTGTGTGTGTGACTTACGCGATGTCGGGCCCCCCCTTGTTGTCAGGGGTCCCCGTAGGTATTTTAAAAAAAAAAAAACATACAGTCCACTTCCTGGCTCACGGGCTCCGCTCGGTTCCCGCCGGCCCTAATGCCGCCCTGCATAGGGGGCGGTGATGTGACGTCACCGCGCCACCTACGTCACCAGTAGGGGCCGGCGCCCGGCAGGCTTAGGGCCTAGTGCCTTAGGCCTGCCAGGGCGATCAGTGGAGCGGAGCGCTGGCGGTGCTTGGCTCCGCTGACACGGCGCAGCCACGGGAGTCGGCGGAATTAGGTCCCCAACTCCGGGGCCGGTCTACGGGGCGCTCGGGAGCCGGTTCACCGATCCCCGGCGGGTCCCAGTCCGAGCTGCTATGGTCCTGAAGTCTCAGGCTGCTAAAGACTCCTCTGACAAAGGGAGAGCACCAGAGTGTTAGAAATGGCGCATGGGAGGCAATTATTTACACTGGGGTTAGGAGCTGCAGGCTATGTCCCTGGTGTTGAACCATGGAGCCCAGGAGATGAGGCACTCGCCATCGTGTATGCAGATCTATGTAGTAAGAGTTTTTGTGGCAGTACACAGGCCTGGGAAAAGGCCATGTGGTGCCCTGGGCAAATAAGGCAAATAGTGCCCCCAATGGCAAGTCAGCCCACCTCATACCTACACACTTCCAGCCTGGGATGAAGTGGCCCCCTGGGCGGTTGCTGTCGAGTGCAGCCCTGTATTTGCAAGCACATTCCAATATCAGTGGCATATTATCAACTAAAAGAACTATCAAAAGGCACATATGAATTTTCTGAAAAAGCATTTCTGCTTCTTAGGATACATTGAAGAACTTGTGGTCTTTGTTTTCAATGTAATCCTAAGAAGCTGAAATGCTTATTTTTCAAGAAATTCTGTTGCCTTTTTGATAGTTTTTAGTTGGTAATGTGCTAATGATATTGGAATGTGCTTGTATGGGTTCATAGAAAAAAAAAGCATCCCCAAAAGACTTAGCTCGTCTTTAGGGAGCAAAAATTAAATATAAGACACTGACTGTGGTATTTTCGGGTGAAACAGGTGTATGAACAAATGGTTTCCAGGACATCCCTGCAACCAAGAAGAGAACCTGAGGGCAGCTAAGAATCACACGCACTTCAGGGCTCCACCACTAGATGTCACCAGACCAGACATAGCTGCTGGTGTTTCTAACAACCAGATCGTGGCCCTTTTGTACCTGCTGCAGCTGTGAGAGCGCAAGGCATGCTGGGATACACCCTGCTGCCACATGCTTCTCTCGTGCTGTGTTGAGCTGCGGAGAAGGGAAGCGCGGAGCTCCCAGAGCTTGGTAGGAATAAGGTATACACCAGCACTGTGTACAGCCGGCAGTCACTGTTTATACCCCAGCACAGTGACAGCCGGCGGTCACCTGTATATACACAGCACAGTGTACAGCTGGCGGTCACCTGTATAATACACCCTGCACAGTGTACAGCGGAGAGTCACTGTATAACACCCGCCACAAGTGTCAGCGGCGGTCACCTTATACACAGCACAGTGTACAGCGGCAGTCAACTGTATAAACACCCAGCACGTGTACACCCAGCAAGTGTACAGCCGGCAGTACCTGTATACACCCAGCACCAGTGTACAGCGGCAAGTACTGTATACACCCAGACAGTGTAAGCCGGCGGTCACTGTATACACCCAGCCAGTGTATCAGCGGCAGTCACCTGTATTTACACCCAGCACAGTTGTACAGCTGGCGGTCACTGTATATACACCCAGCACAGTGTACGCGGCGGGTCACTGGGTATACACACCAGCACAGTGTACAGCGGCGGGTACCTGTTAAACACCCAGCACAGGTGTACAGCGGCGGTCACCTGTATACACCCAGCACAGTGTTTCAGCCGGCGGTCACTTGTATGACACCCAGCACAGTGTACCAGCCGGCCGGTACACTGTATACACCCAGCACAGTTTGTTCGCTGGCGGTCACCTGTTATTCACCCAGCACAGTGTACAGCTGGCGGTCACCTGTATATTCACCCAGACAGTTGTACAGCGGCAGTCACCTGTATACACCCAGCCACAGTGTACAGCCGGGCAGTTCACTGTTATAATCCTGTCACAGTGTTACAGCCGGCGGTCACCTGTATACTACACCCAGCACCGTGTACAGCGGCAGGTACCTGTATTACACCAGCACAGTGTACAGGCCGGGCGGTCACCTGATATATACACCCTGCACAGTGTACAGCCGGCGGGTTCACCTGTATATACACCAGACAGTGTACAGCCGGCAGGTCACCTGTATATTCACCCAGCACAGTGTACAGCCGTGGGTCACCTAGTATATACACCCAGCCCAGTGTTACAGCGGCAGGTCACCTGTTTATACACCCAGCACAGTGTACAGCCGGCTGGGTCACCCTGTATATAACCCAGCACAGTGTACTGCGGCGGTCACCTGTAATACACCAGCACAGTGTACAGCCGGCAGTCACCTGTTTACACCCAGCACAGTGTACAGGGCCGGCAGCATGAATACACCCAGACAGTGTGTCGGCGGTCACCTGTTTACACACCCGCACAGTGTAACAGCCCGCGCGGCTCACCTGTATACACACCCAGGCAAGTGTACAGCCGGCGGTCCCTGTTATACACACCCAGCAACAGTGATACAGCCGGCGGTTCACTGTTTACTCCCCGCACAGTGTACAGCCGGCGGTCGCCTGTTTATACCCCCAGACAGTGTTACAGCCGGCAGTCATCGGTATATACACCAGCACAGTGTACACCAGCAGTCACCTGTTTTTAACATGCACAGATGTTCACCAGCAGTCACTGTATTACACCCAGGCACAGGGTACGGCCGGCAGTCACCTGTATATTACACCCAGACAGTGTACGGCCGGCCATGTCATCCTGTTTTCACACCCAGCACAGTGTACGGCCAGCAGTCGCGGTATACAACAGCACAGTGTACGGCGGCAGTCGCCTTTATACACACCCGCACAGTGTCGGCCGGCAGTCGCCTGTATTACACACCCATGCAAGTGTACGGGCGGGCAGTGGTCCTAGTATACACACCCCAGGCACAGTTGTTACGGCCGGCAGGGCCTTGTATACACCACCCCGACAGTGTACGGCCGGCTGTCGCTGTATACACACCAGCACAGTTGTACGGCGGCAGTGTGTGTATAAACCAGCACAGTGGTACGGCCGGCCGTGCCTGTATACACACCCGCACAGTGTACGGCGGCACAGTCGGCTGTATACACACCCAGCACAGTGTTTACGGCCGGCGGTGCTCTGTATATAACCCATGCACTGTGTACAGGCGGCGGTCCCTTTATATACACCCAGCCACAGGTGTACAGCCGGCAGTACCTGTATATACACCAGCACAGTGTCGGCGGCAGTCACCTGTATATACATCCAGCACAGTGTACTGCGGCAGTCACTGTATTACACCAGCACTGTTGTGTCTACGGCGGCGGTCGCCTGTATATACACCCAGCACAGTTTACGGCGGCGTGTCGCCTGTGTATACACAGGCCACGCTAATGTAAATGCGTTTCAAATGTCTGATGTGACGGTTGCCTCTCGCCTTCCCTTAAACTTCTGGAGTTTGTGTGGCATTCATCATCCAATAGCAGGTCATGTTTTACATGAACTGATCATCAGTGTGTGATGAGCCAAAGGACATCCACTTTCTTTTCGTGTGATCATACAGTTTCTCTGTATTCTCTGTTATAACCTCGCTGCTGACCACTGTGACACTCTAATTCCGTGGCCATTCATTTGAGAGCATCCAGCTGAAGCTGGCAAAATGGCGAAGGGAACTGCTGATCAGTGTGTAATGGTGTTGTTTGGTCTCATGATGTCAAAATGTGCAACAGCATAAGAATGACTGTTTAAAATCCAATTCAAATTGATCCCTTCAATTTATTGGAAATTTAGGGAATTAAACACCTTTTGTGAATTTTGCCAGTTAAGTCCTTGTTCAAGATCAGCACAGTTGTGCAAAAAGCACAGGAAACATTCAAAACAACCAACTGTATATATACACCTAGGGTGCTTGCACAGACGACGCCACCTGTGTATATTTTACTCTCGGCGCCTGTAACAGCCAGCAGGTCAAGTGGCTTATATCTAGAATACTGTACAGCTGTCAGTCACCTGTTGTATATATAGACGAAAACTACTGTACAGCTGTCAGTCACCTGTGTATATATAGACTAAATCTACTTACAGCTGTCAGTTCACTGTTTATATATGACTAAATCTACTGTTAAGCTGTCAGACACCTGTGTAATATTAGACTAAATCTATGTAAGGCCAAGCAGTCACCTGTGTGTGTATATATAGACATATCTACTGTATCAGCCAGCAGTCACTGTGTGTGTATATTTCGACTAAATGTTACTGTACAGCCGGTAGTCACCTGTGTTTGTATATATAGATAAATTATGTACAGCGTTAGTCACTGTGAGTGTATATATAGACTAATATTACTGTACTGCGGCAGTCACCTGCGTGTGTATATATAGACTAAATTGTACTGTACAGAGGAGTTACTGTGTGTATGTGTTATATAGGACTAATGTACTGTACAGCGGTGTCACCTGTGTGTGTGTGTATTATTAGACTAAAATGTACTGTACAGCCGGTAGTCACCTGTGTGTGTGTGAATTTATAGACTAAATGTACTGTACAGCGGTTGAGTCACTGTGTGTGTGTGAATTATAGGTTAAAATGTACTGTTACAGCCGGTAGGTATTCCCTGTAGGGTGTGTGAATTATATGACTATATGTATGTACAGCCGGTAGTCCCTGTTTGGTGTGTGTGTGGTGTCGGTCGTGAATAAATAGACTATCTGTTACTGTACAGCCGGTAGTACCTGTGTTGTGTGTGTGTGTTGTGAATATTTAGACTAAATGTACTGTAACAGCGGTATGTCACCTGTGTGTGTGTGAATATATAGACTAAATGTTACTGTACAGCCTGGTTAGTCACAGGTGTGTGTAATATATAGACTAAATGTACTTACAGTCGGTAGTCACTGTGTTGTGATACATAGACTAAGTGTATTGTACAGCCGTAGTCACCTAGTGTGTGGTATATAGACTAAAGGTATGTAACAGTCGGTAGTCACTGGGAACTGTTTGTGTGTATTATTATAGGCTAATGTACTGTACCGCCGGTAGTCACCTGTGTGTGTTTATATAGTTAAAGGTCAGTACAGCCGGGTTAGGTCACTGTGTGTTGTGTTTGTGCTATCATATAGGATAAATGTACTGTGACGGCTGGTAGTTACCTGTGTGGGGCTATGATATAGACACTTACCTGGACTGTATTTTGCCAATTCTTGGATTGTGCATCCGTGCACTGTTAGCAAGTGCACAAGGTGTGTCTAAGGCGGCTTGTTATATCATATGCACTAATAATTTTCAAGCTCCTCTATATTGAAAACCCTCTCTTAATGCACAATATGTTGAACCAAGAAGACATAGAGAGTGTAGGGTAAAAACATTATATTTATTATAATATCTTAAAAGTTTTTATCTAAATGATATACAAAAAGAACTGATGAGGTTGAAGTGACAAAAATACAAAAAAGAACAAGAAAGTGATCAGAGTATATTCAACGTGCAAATATAGGGGGTAAGTAAAGAAAAAGTACTAATCAAAATAAAAACAAGATGAGTGGCTCACCTGATTTGGGCTAAGATCACTGTTCTGGAGGATCCGCTTGAGTGTGATGGTCCCGGGCGTGCCGCCGGCCAAGCGGTTAGCAAACACACAAAAACAGCCACTTACGCGTTTAATCTTCCGTTTGTGTGATTGCCCCCTGGCGCACTTCTCAGGGGAAAGTTCCAAATGTAAGCTGCAGAAGGCGACTGGTTCCATTGGCATATGGGCATTGCCCGAAGTAAGACATATGGGATTAGAGAGGTGTGGAATGTGGAAGGTGCGGAGTGTCTCATAGCACGATTTCCATTATATCCTGGCTAACGGACAATAGGGACGGGAGAGACTCCTGTTATTAAATCACAAGGGGGGTTGCACATGTTATTGCTGGTGTCTAAGAAGTGTATCCTTCAGACATTGGTTGGAGGAGAGTGTCCCGTCAAGGATGAAGCTCTACTTGTGATCAAGCGATTGCTAGCATAGATAGGATTGAGGGCGGGGAACAATAAGAGCTCTTTATCTGAGAAGTAGGTTCTTTAAAAATGGATGAGTTTTATATTTAAAATTTTTCAGAATGAAGAGTCGGGGCGTGATGGATCATTTCGCACTTCTGGATTACTACCTCAGGGAAAAGTTGTCTGGGTCCTTGGGCAGACTAGAGGTAGGGGACGATACATGACCAGGGAACGTATAGGTCGCCTAAGAAAGGTTACAAGGGAGGAATTCCCGCACTGGGTAGGTGATCTTATCATTTGATTATTCCTTGATGAGGAAAGGGTGGTTTCATAACATTTTTTGGTGATAGATTTTTCAATTTCCGGGGTTGCTGGTGGGTGGAAGGGGAGGGGCTTTATAGGGATTATTTAAGATTGGATCGGTTTCTCTGTAATGGATGGTATTATAATTAAATGGAGAAGTTTAAGTGTTAACAGAGCATTTAAATGTTACATATTGAAGTGTTATCTATATATTGCGATTTGATTGTTTGTAAATGATTATATCTTTTCTTATAAATAAAAATCATTTTTTAAAAAAAAAAAACAACAACAACAACAAGATTCTGAAGCGCCTGTGCAGCTCCGTGGTGCGGGATGCACAGCAAACGACTTCTGCGCCCGGTAATGATTAAAACGTATATATTTATTTCAACGCATGTAAAAAGCAGCCATATGTACATCTGCCAAAACGCAATGCGCCCGACAGACGCGTTTCAAGCTCAGTGCTCTTGTTCACTGTCAACTAGACGACTTGGAAGCTGCCAATATTTAAAACTAAACTCCCACCAATCGGGTGACTAGGAGCACATCACGTGATGATGACACTGAATAATGACGGCATACATGAAGAGTAATGGGCAAACTATAAAGATGGAAGGGAAGCAACAGGAAGAACAAAGGTTGGATATACGATATTACTATTTGTATATACTTATTATCCAGCAGTAACTGCTATTATATCGATGTATAGGAATGTATATGAAATGCTGAACAGATCAAAGGAATAAATAAGACATTGGGAGACATGCTGGTTGATGACCACACTTGTCACCCAGACGCACGTTTTGCGTTACTACGCTTTCTCAAGGGGTACAGAGACTTGGTGTAACCTGTCTAGCTTAAATAGTGCCGCGTCTCTGATTGGGATCATACGGCGCATGCGCCGCGTTTGGAGGAAGAGGAGCCACTGCCCCACTTCTGGCAGTCCCGCGCTATAGCGCATGCACGGAAGAATCAGACTTCCGGACATGCGCAAAGCACGTTATGGACGCCGAAGCAGGGAAGGGCACACACGACCCACCCGGCGCATGCGCACAGTCTCAAATGACGTGCTAGTGAGTAAGGATCTGAATTGCGTGCTGGGAACATAATAGGAGCTATAGAGTTAGTGGCAACAGGTAATGAAAACATTAAAATGGATTTATATACTACTCTGGCTCAATATACAATGTATAATAGATAACAATAATATTAGTAGTAATTGCATTGTGCTCAGATCAAGGTAGTATTCAATTGTTGCGGTGTAGACTTGGCATTATGATCCCAGTAGTTCCCATATTCATAGTCCCGCGGCCATATTAAAGGTATATGACAGGAACATCCAATGAGTACAACGGCAAAAGATGGATAATGGTACTGATGAAATAAAAATCAAAAATTAAAATCTACAGCGGAAGAGACGGTTGCAGCTGGTTTCTGTACTGCCCAATGCTGCGCCTCCACAGGAGCAACGGGAGGCCCCGCGGCGGAGCTTTGGGGCCCCCATGGCTCGGGATCGGCAGCGTTCCTCTCCTTCGAATCCTCCTTGAGCCACCTATCAGGAACTTTTTGGTGGAAGTGCTCCACACTCTGTGGAAGGATGTCCTTCTTCTGGCTGGCCCTGGTGGACACTGACGGTCCCTCAATAGCTCCAGGGCTAATATGTTATTTTGTTACGTTCCCTTTTTTAGGTGACACCCTAGCTTCCCTCTGATACGCTCACTTCATAGATGCCTGGTTCTCATTGTTATACTTGTTCAGTGGTTCTATAATGACGGTCGAGGGGAGTCCTCTATACTCTCCTGAGCTTTCCACATTCCCCCAGTAGGTGGAACTCCTGCTTTGAGTTCACTCAACTTTGGCAGGATTCTCATTCCCTGAATCTACCTTGTCCAGACACCGCGCAGGACTTTGGTACCTGCTTTTGTGTTGTTGTC
Source organism: Phyllomedusa bahiana (assembly GCA_025379985.1). Taxonomy (NCBI): domain Eukaryota; kingdom Metazoa; phylum Chordata; class Amphibia; order Anura; family Hylidae; genus Phyllomedusa; species Phyllomedusa bahiana. The sequence goes on from JAODAL010028197.1 coordinate 30,979, forward strand.
TCGTGTTTCCTGTGCTCTAGTGTGTGTGGGTGTGTTGTGTGTGTGTGTTTTTTTTTGTTTTGTTTTTTTTGTTTCCTTTTCTTTTCTTTTCTTTCTCTCCCTCTTTTGCGGCAGTGGTTCCGGAGTTAGCGGATTGGCTTGGTTCGACGTGAACTGAAAATGGACCTTCGCGTTGCCTCCTTCAACGCAAAAGGACTGAACACACCGGAGAAACGTGCACAGGTCCTTCACCACTTTCATCGCTCCAGGGCCCAAATCGTATGTCTCCAGGAGACGCACTTTAAGGTAGGACACGCCCCCAATATCAGGAGTAAATACTATACTTCATGGCACTTTGCCAATTGCTCTGAGTCCCGGTCCAGGGGGGTCGCCATAGCCATTCACCGGTCTCTGGCGCATCAGGTTGTCAGTTGCACGGTGGACCCAGAGGCTCGCTACCTCATATTGGTTCTCTCTGTCGGTGCGCAGCTGTTCACCATTATTAATGCTTACGCCCCGAATGTGGGCCAGGCCAGTTTTTTTGAAACTTTGGTCGACATTTCTCTCCCCTTAGCCCAGGGGATTGTTATACTTAGTGGTGACTTTAATATCACGCTTGATCCCACTCTGGATAACTCCTCTGGGAAATCTGCATTAGCTTATTCCGCTATCAGAAGGGTGAAAAGAACCTTTTCATTACTCCAGCTCTGTGATGCCTGGAGCAGGGGCGTCGCTAGGCTGTTTTATTCGGGGCTCGGGCCCCGAATAAAACTCCCTGTGCCCCGAGTCTCCCGGGCTCCAGGCCGCTGCCGTGGGCTTGGAGCACCGATTGGCCCTTCAGCTGCATGTGCGTCCGCTTCTGCGGGCTTCTGCGGAGCAGAGAGCGAGCGCTCCCTGCTCCGCAGACAGTGTCGGACCGGCTCTGGGTCCGACACTGCGGGGCCGTCGGTGCTCACAGCGCTGAGGACCCGCCGCGGCCACGTGCACCTCAGTCGGCAGCGTCGCGATGATGTGATGTCATCATGACGCTGCCTCTTCTCGGGCGCACAGCGCGTCATAGGCCGTGCGCCCGAGGAGCTGCCAGAGGAGCGCGGGCTGAAGAGGGCAGAGCGCGCTCACCGGGGGAACTATGGTGAGTATGAATGTTGTTATTTTTAAAGCGTTTACCTGCCTCAGTGCCCCTATATACTGCCTGTGCCCCTATAATGCCTGCCTGTGGCCCCCATATCCCTGCCTGTGGCCCCCATATCCCTGCCTGTGGCCCCCATATACTGCCTGTGGCCCCCATATCCCTGCCTGTGGCCCCCATATCCCTGCCTGTGGCCCCCATATCCCTGCCTGTGGCCCCCATATCCCTGCCTGTGGCCCCCATATACTGCCTGTGCCCCTATAATGCCTGCCTGTGGCCCCCATATACTGCCTGTGGCCCCCATATCCCTGCCTGTGGCCCCCATATACTGCCTGTGCCTCTATAATGCCTGCCTGTGGCCCCCATATCCCTGTCTGTGGCCCCCATATACTGCCTGTGGCCCCCATATCCCTGCCTGTGGCCCCCATATACTGCCTGTGGCCCCCATATACTGCCTGTGCCCCTATAATGCCTGCCTGTGGCCCCCATATACTGCCTGTGCCCCTATAATGCCTGCCTGTGGCCCCCATATCCCTGCCTGTGGCCCCCATATTACTGCCTGTGGCCCCCATATCCTGCCTGTGGCCCCATACTTACATGCCTGTGTGTCCCATATCCCTGCCTGTGCCCCTATAATGCCTGCCTGTGGCCCCCATATGCTGCCTGTGCACCCTATATACTGCCTGTGGCCCCCATATCCCTGCCTGTGGCCCCCATATGCTGCCTGTGCCCCTATAATGCCTGACTGTGCCCCCCATATACTGCCTGTGGCCCCCATATCCCTGCCTGTGCCCCTATAATGCCTGCCTGTGGCCCCCATATGCTGCCTGTGGCCCCTCATATACTGCCTGTGGCCCCCATATCCCTGCCTGTGGCCCCCATATGCTGCCTGTGCCCCTATAATGCCTGACTGTGCCCCCCATATACTGCCTGTGGCCCCCATATCCCTGCCTGTGGCCCCCATATCCCTGCCTGTGGCCCCCATATCCCTGCCTGTGGCCCCCATATGCTGCCTTAGTGCCCCTATATTCTGCCTCAGTGCCCCTATATACCTTCTTGTGGCCCCTATATACTGCCTGTTGCCCCATATACTGCCTCAGTGCCCCCATATACTGCCTGTGCCCCCCTATATACCTGCCTGTGGCCCCTATATACCTGCCTGTGGCCCCATATACCTGCCTGTGGCCCCATATACTGCTTCAGTGCCCCTATATACCTAACTGAGGGGACTGCTATACCTATAATTAAGGAGTTGCTGGAAATGTGAGGATTCTAAGATATTTGTGTCCAAATCCTCAGGGACGAGTATTGGCCGGGAGCAATCAGCATGAAGGTGTGAACCGGATGGAGAAGAAAAGGGAAAGTGAACGACGCTGATCAGAAAAGACGTCTCCGGTGAGTCACTAAATGTAACTGCAGTGTAATCACTTATATTTCTGCAGAGTCTACATACAACTAGTATCTACCACTATATGGTCACTGTATGGCGGTGGTATATGTAATCAGAGCCTGTGTACAGCTGATGGTCACATGTGGGGTGGCGTGCGGTCAGGGTCTGGCAGGATTATTTGATCCTTAAGTAGTAATAGTTTTGGGTCTTGGTTTTGTAGGAGGGTTTTAGTAAAATCACTTGTCTGGTAGATTTGCTCCATGTCTAGGTGGATGTTTTGGTGACTGTTTAGGGGTATTGTCATATGAAGGTGAGAAGTTCTGAAAAAGTAAATTTGTCATTGGTGATTTTTACTGTACAGTGACTGCTGAGGAGATGGACGTGATCTGTGTGGGATGTGCAGAAAATTAGTGACAGGAACACAAGGTTTTTCCTGTAAAAAAAACATCCACAGTTCACAATGAGGCGTGAAAAATGTTGTGTGAACCCAGCCCTACACAGAAAAACACAAAGGGCCCGAGCCCCGGATGTTTTAGGACCCTAGCAACGCCCCTGGCCTGGAGGATCTTGCATCCTTCTGATAGGAATTACTCTTTCTTTTCTCCCCCTCACGGTTCATATAGTCGTTTAGACTATATCATGGTCCAGCATTCTGCCTTGCCTATGTTGGTTTCTGCCTCCATCGGGAACATTTTGTGGTCGGACCATGCCCCAGTGTTCTGCTCTTTTCGACTCCCTGGCGCGCGGGAGAGAGTCTGGAGTTGGAGGTTAAATGAGTCTCTTCTGTTGGACACCCTGTGTGTCACGGACATTGAGAACCAGATCTCCCAATTCCTGACCCTCCACACTTCTGACCCCACTCCTAAGGCTACCCAATGGGAGGCACTTAAATGTGTTCTCCGGGGTATTCTTATTAAACATGGCTCTCGGCTTAAAAGAGATAGGGCGGCCACCCTTAAAAAGGCTATTGCCAAGGTATCCACACTGGAGGCGCTGCACAAAGGTGCTCTCTCGCCTACGGTCCTTCGGGAACTGCAAACTGCACGATTGGAGGTGCGGCGTCTGCTGGAGGCCGCATGGGGCTGCCTTCTCCAGAAATGTCGCAGCTCATTTTATGAATATGGTAACAAATGTGGGCGGATGTTAGCCAGGGCAGTTCGCTCCCAAATGGCTCAATCCCATGTTTCCTCCATCAAGACCTCCTCGAATTCCGTGGTTCATACCACGGAGGAAATTGCCCAAACTTTTCATTCGTTAAAAAAAAAAATAATAATTAAAATCTAAAACATGAAAACATGTTTTATCCTAACACAACTTGCTTGTGTTTAGGGATAACTTCTATGTCCAAAGCCAGGGAACAGCAATGGGAGCGGCCTGTGCTCCGGCATATGCCAATCTCTTCCTGGGCTACTGGTAACGCCAGATTTTTCATGACGACGTAACAGAACATGTCCAATGTTGGCTAAGGTATATAGATGACGTGCTGTTTTTATGGCACGGATCATCATCTCAGCTAACCAAATTTATGTCAGACTTGAATGACAATCCTTATAATATCAAACTGACATTCAAGTCGGACTTGAGGGGTGTGGAGTTCCTTGATATTGCCATTGAGATTGATAGCGACAACATGATCCAAACGGACGTTTACCGTAAGACCACATCAGTTAACTCGCTACTGCATGCCTCATCATTCCACAATCCTGCCACTGTTAGAGCTATTCCTATGGGTCAACTTTTGAGCATGCGGCGCATCTGTTCCCAGGACTCTAAATTCGATTCACAAGCCATTGATTTGAAAGAACGTTTCATAGAACGTGGATATAGCAACAGGAGTATTAAAAGAGCGTTCTATCGGGCAAAAAGAACACATAGGAACAAATTACTCCAACAAACAAAGAAAAAACCAGATCCAAACACTTGTTTTCTTACTACATACAACCAACAGTGGTCTAATTGAAGGGGGATTCTATCCAAACACTGGGATGTGTTAAAAACGGATCTGATTCTGGCAAAGGAGATCTCCGAGTATCCGTTAATGACGGTACGGAGATCACCAAATTTAAGAGATCAGTTAGTCAGAAGCCACTACACTGTATTACATAGTAACCCATTCAGTACTTGTGGACCAAAACGGGGTTTCTTTCCATGTGGCAACTGTGTTGCTTGCTGCAACATGATTCGTACAAATACGTTCAAAACATCGGATGGGACTCGAGACTTCCAGATGTTACATTATATCACATGCAATACCAAAAATGTCATTTATATGGCACAGTGTCCTTGTCCCAAGATATACATTGGTATAACAAGTCGTGAATTAAAGATTAGAGTACGGGACGTCTCAATGGCAAAACAAGTGGACGACCTATTTCAGTTACAGACACTTTTTAAGATGTCATGGATGTGACCCCAGTAAATTGAAAGTCTGTGGAATTGATCTAGTCCACTTGGGAATAAGGGGTGGTGATGTCATGCGGTGTTTGGAACAAAAAGAGGCTAAGTGGATTAATACCTTGAATACAATGAAACCTCTAGGATTAAATGAGAAACTCAATTTTGCCCCATTTCTATAAGATTAGGAAACATATATTGATTGACATCAATATAAGGTTTATATATATATGTGGTGTCCCTCCTATACTGCTCTGTTTTCATGTTTTAGATTTTAATTTTTATTTCATCAGTACCATTATCCATCTTTTGCCGTTGTACTCATTGGATGTTCCTGTCATATACCTTTAATATGACCGCGGGACTATGAATATGGGAACTACTGGGGTCATAATGCCAAGTGTACACCGCAACAACTGAATACTACCTTGATCTGAGCACAATGCAATTACTACTAATATTATTGTTATCTATTATACATTGTATATTGAGCTAGAGTAGTGTATAAATCCATTTTAATGTTTTCATTACCTGTTGCCAGTAACTCTATAGCTCCTATTATGTTCAGATCCTTAGACTCACTAGCACGTCATTTGAGACTGTGCGCATGCGCCGGGTGGGTCGTGTGTGCCCTTCCCTGCTTCGGCGTCCATAACGTGCTTTGCGCATGTCCGGAAGCCTGATTGTTCCATGCATGCGCTATAGCGTGGGACTGCCGGAAGTGGGGCAGTGGCTCCTCTTCCTCCAAACGCGGCGCATGCGCCGTATGATCCCAATCAGAGACGCGGCCCTATTTAAGCTAGACAGGTTACACCAAGTCTCTGTCCCCCTTGAGAAAGCGTAGTAACGCAAAACGTGCATCGGGGTGACAAGTGTGGTCATCAACCAGCATTGCATTGGTAAGGTCATGGTTTATTATTATTGAATTGACATCTGCACTACTTGTTAATATTTTATATCCATGAAATACCTTGTTTGCCTGACTAACATCTCTGTGCATGTGGGGATAATATGTAATAATAGCACTCTCTAAATGAGTGTTTTGCATCTGCAATCATTTTGATTAGTACTTTTTCTTTACTTACCCCCTATATTTGCACGTTGAATATACTCTGATCACTTTCTTGTCCTTTTTAGTTCTTTTTTTGTTCACTTCATCATCATGTATCTTTTGTATATGCATTGAATTAAAAAAAAAATTTGAAGATATTATAATAAAATATGTTTTTACCCTACACTCTCTGTCTTCTTGGTTAAAGATAAGTAATGTATGTACACAGTGACTGCACCAGCAGAATAGTGAGTGCAGCTCTGGAGGATAATACAGGATGTAACAAAGGATCAGTACAGGATAAGTAATGTGTGTACACAGTGACTGCACCAGCAGAATAGTGAGCGCAGCTCTACAGTATAATACAGGATGTAACTCATGATCAGTACAGGATAAGTAATGTATGTACACAGTGACTGCACCAGCAGAATAGTGAGTGCAGCTGTGGAGGATAATACAGGATGTAACTCAGGATCAGTACAGGATAAGTAATGTATGTACAGTGAGTGACTGCACCAGCAAATAGTGAGCGCAGCTCGGAGGTAATACAGGATGTAACTCAGGATCAGTACAGGATAAGTAATGAATGTACATAGTTGACTGCACCAGCAAATAGTGAGTGCAGCTCTGGAGGATAATACAGGATGTAACTCAGGATCAGTACAGGATAAGTAATGTATGTACACAGTGACTGCACCAGCAGAATAGTGAGTGCAGCTCTGGAGGATAATACAGGATGTAACTCAGGATCAGTACAGGATAAGTAATGTATGTACAGTGACTGCACCAGCAGAATAGTGAGTGCAGCTCTGGAGGATAATACAGGATATAACTCAGGATCAGTACAGGATAAGTAATGTATGTACAGTGACTGCACCAGCAGAATAGTGAGTGCAGCTCTGGAGGATAATACAGGATGTAACTCAGGGTCAGTACAGGATAAGTAATGTATGAGAGACTGCACCAGCAGAATAGTGAGTGCAGCTCTGGAGGATAATACAGATGTAAACTCAGGATCAGTACAGGATAAGTAATGTATGTATAGTGACTGCACCAGCAGAATAGTGAGTACAGCTCTGGAGGATAATACAGGATGTAACTCAGGATCAGTACAGGATAAGCAATGCTCTAAATGGAAGTGTTAATATTGGAGCACTCTATGCTGCTGCACCTGCAGGGATAGCACAAGTATTCATGTTCACCTAATTCCTCCTCCACCACAAACCACAGGAGATCAGATTGTGCAAACCAGATTGATGTTTATTAGATGTGATTGGTCCCGGGCAGCAGATCTCAGGGCGCGGCCTCTGGGGTGTAACACTATTGCAGAGGTAACTGAAGCAGGGTGGCGGCGGCGGCAGCAGGGGGCGCTCAGTCCTCATACACCCACTTGTAGGCACAGCTTGTGTAGTCGGTGATCTCCTCTGGCTTGAACCACAAGGCAATCTCCTTCTTGGCACTTTCCACGGAGTCACTGCCCTGGATGATGTTCCTGTGGGAAGGAAGAGAGAGTCAGGGATGTGAGCGCAACACTACATCTCCCAAAATGCAGCACAACCAAAAGGTCATACAATCAAACCAGCAGCACTGTGCCTGCAGCTCTGGGTGTGAGTGGAGCACTACAGGTCACACAATCCATATACCAGCAGAACTGTGCCTGCAGCTCTGGGTGTGAGTGGAGCACTACAGGTCATACAATCCATATACCAGCAGCACTGTGCCTGCAGCTCTGGGTGTGGCTGGAGCACTACAGGTCATACAATCCATATACCAGCAGCACTGTGCCTGCAGCTCTGGGTGTGACTGGAGTACATGTCATACAATCCATATACCAGCAGCACAGTGCCTGCAGCTCTGGGTGTGACTGGAGCACATCACATCAGGTCATACAATCTATGATCGTGTAGGATTGTGCTCGCAACTCTGGGTGTGACTGGAGCACATCAGGTCATACAATCCATATACCAGCAGCACTGTGCCTGCAGCTCTGGGTGTGACTGGAGCACATCACATCAGGTCATACAATCTATGATCGTGTAGGATTGTGCCCACAACTCTGGGTGTGACTGGAGCACATCAGGTCATACAATCCATATACCAGCAGCACTGTGCCTGCAGCTCTGGGTGTGAGTGGAGCACTACAGGTCATACAATCCATATACCAGCAGGACTGTGCCAGCATCTCTGGGTGTGACTGGAGCACATCAGGTCATACAATCCATATACCAGCAGCACTGTGCCTGCAGCTCTGGGTGTGAGTGGAGCACAACAAGTCATACAATCCATATACCAGCAGCACTGTGCCTGCAGCTCTGGGTGTGACTGGAGCACAACAAGTCATACAAACCATATACCAGCAGCACTGTGCCTGCAGCTCTGGGTGTGACTGGAGCACAACAAGTCAAAACAATCCATATACCAGCAGCACTGTGCCTGCAGCTCTGGGTGTGACTGGAGCACAACAAGTCATACAATCCATATACCAGCAGCACTGTGCCTGCAGCTCTGGGTGTGACTGGAGCACATCAGGTCATACAATCAATATACCAGCAGCACTGTGCCTGCAGCTCTGGGTGTGACTGGAGCACATGTCATACAATCCATATACCAGCAGCACTGTGCCCGCAGCTCTGGTGTGACTGGAGCACAACAATCATACAATCCAAAATACCAGCAGCACTGTGCCTGCATCTCAGTGTGTGACTGGAGCACAACAAGTCATACAATCCATATACCAGCAGCACTGTGCCTGCAGCTCTGGGTGTGACTGGAGCACAACAGTCATACAATCCATATACCAGCAGCACTGTGCCTGCAGCTCTGGGTGTGACTGGAGCACAACAAGTCATACAATCCATATACCAGCAGCACTGTGCCTGCAGCTCTGGGTGTGACTGGAGCACAACAAGTCATACAATCCATGAGCCAGCAGCATTGTACCTGCAGCTCTGGCTGTGACTGGAGTACATGTCATACAATCTATCAGCCAGTAGCATTGTGTCTGCAGTTCTGGATGTGACTGTAGTACATGTCATACAATCCATACATCAGCAGCAGTGTGCCTGCAGCTCTGGATGTGACTGGAGCACATCAGGTCATACAATCTATGATCGTGTAGGATTGTGCTCGCAACTCTGGGTGTGACTGGAGCACAACAAGTCATACAATCCATATACCAGCAGCACTGCGCCTGCAGCTCTGGGTGTGACTGGAGCACAACAAGTCATACAATCCATATACCAGCAGCACTGTGCCTGCAGCTCTGGGTGTGACTGGAGCACAGTAGGTCATACAATCCATACACAAGCAGCACAGTGCCTGCAGCTCTGGGTGTGACTGGAGCACAGTAGGTCATACAATCCATACACAAGCAGCACAGTGCCTGCAGCTCTGGGTGTGACTGGAGCACAACAAGTCATACAATCCATACACAAGCAGCACAGTGCCTGCAGCTCTGGGTGTGAGTGGAGCACAGTAGGTCATACAATCCATACACAAGCAGCACAGTGCCTGCAGCTCCGGGTGTGACTGGAGCACTACATGTGATGTCACCCGGGATCAGTAAACGCATGGCTAAGTCTTGGCAGGGAAAGGCTTTACTGTGATCTTCACCAGGGGAGCGGCAGTGACACATGACAGGTTAATCCGAGGAGTCAAGCCGCTGACGGATCACATTGCACCCGATTATTATTCCTGCAGCTCTGCGACCTCTGACCTGAGGGATTAGGTTTAGCCCAGAAGAACCGGGCGCTCTGCAAATAGACTGAAGCGGATATACGGCGTCGCCCCCTATAGGTTGAGGCAAGACACTGCTATAGTGAGGGGCAATTACAGGGAGCCTCTGCTGGTTCTTTTAGTGCGGCAGGGACTGCAGGAACCAAATATTAGACTTATGGCTGCTGGGAGCGCCCTCCTCCTACAGTCCAGGCGCAGCTTCGCCTCATGATCCGGCTTCAGTCTATTTAGAGACTCTCGGTTCTCCTGGGGTAACCCTAATCCCTCAGGTCAGAGGTCACGGAGCAGCAGGGACAATAATCCAGTGCAATGTGACCTGCTATCTGGTGACACCGACCCTCAATATAATCAGCAAACAAGAGGGATCCCAATAGTCTAAGCTTATAAGAAGGACCTGGGTGCAAATCCTCTGCTACCTGTCAGTGAACGGAGGCCGAGAGCCGACAGGTCCGATCCTCCTCCCAGCTAATGCGATGCAATCTGGCAGCATGGCCCCGTGTAATGGACGCCACCCGTCAGCCACTCACCTGCCAACCTGGATGCAGAAGTCTCCCCGGATGGTGCCAGGCTTGGAGTCGGCAGGGTTGGTCTCGCCCAGCATCACCCGTCCTGTCTTCACCACGTGCAACCCTTCCCAGACCTGCAAGAGGCAAAAGAAGGATGAGCGGAGAGTCCTGGGGCGGTGTCCGCCCTCCGAGGGGCCACAGCTACTGACCCTGCAAACAGTTCAACCATGGGCGGAATAGGGGGCAACAAACCCACTGACTAAACCCCCCTATTAGTGGCAACAGATCATGATGTACAGAACATGCAAAACCCCACCAGAGAATCCAATTACCCCACACTGAGTTAATTACCCCCCACCCGACCCCACATGGATGGTACGGTCCATCTCAACCATGGGCTGAACACAAGGAAAGTTCTGATGTTAGGGCCACAGAGCAGCGCCGCACATGAGTGAGGGTGAGAGTGGACCCTGAGCCGCACAATGTGTGTTTTGACCAAAATCTCCATCTAACCCAAACCTAAAGGGTTAGGACAGGTGTCACAGAACCCCCCACATCCAGGTCACTGACCATGGCGACCACAGGGCCGGAGTTCATGTACTCCACCAGACCGTTGTAGAAGGGGCGGTCCTTCAGGTCGATGTAATGCTGCAGCAGGAGGTCCTTGGGGGCCTAAAAGGAGAACAGGAGAGATTTATATACAGGTATATAGAGCGGTATATACAAGTCAGAAACAGTCATACGGACACGGAGGGAGGCCCCTGCCCCAAGAGCTTACAATCTACAATGGAGAGAGGCCCCTGCCCCAAGAGCTTACAATCTACAATGGAGAGAGGCCCTTGACCGCCAGAGCTCACGATCCATAATGGAGGTGAGAAGACCCTGCCCCAAGAGCGAGGGAGGGAGGGGAGCCTATACCGGAGGGGGCAGAGGGAACGTGACCCCCGGGGAGGGAGAGAGGCCTATACCGGAGAGGGCAGAGGGAACGTGACCCCGGGGAGGGAGAGAGGCCTATACCGGGAGGGGGCAGAGGGAACGTGACCCCCGGGAGGGAGAGAGGCCTATACCGAGGGGCAGAGGGAACGTGACCCCCGGGGAGGGAGAGAGGCCTATACCGGAGGGGGCAGAGGGAACGTGACCCCCGCCGAGGGAGAGAGGCCTAAACAGGAGGGGGCAGAGGGAACGTGACCCCCGGGGAGGGAGAGAGGCCTATACCAGGGGTGCAGAGGGAACGTGACCCCCGGGGAGGGAGAGAGGCCTATCCCGGCGGGGGCACCGGGACCGGGCCCCCCCGGAGGGAGAGGGGCCTATACCAGCGGGGGCAGAGGGACCGTGAGACCCCCCCGGAGCCAGAGGGGAGCCTATACCGGAGGGGGCAGAGGGAACGTGAGACCCCCCGGCGGGAGAGGGGCCTATACCAGCGGGGGCCGAGGGAACGTGAGACCCCCGGGGAGGGAGAGGGGCCTATACCGGAGGGGGCAGAGGGAACGTGACCCCCGGGAGGGAGGGGGGCCTATACCGGAGGGGGCAGAGGGAACGTGACCCCCGGGAGGGAGGGGGGCCTATACCGGAGGGGGCAGAGGGAACGTGACCCCCGGGAGGGAGAGGGGCCTATACCAGAGGGGGCAGAGGGAACGTGCCCCCCAGGAAGGGAGAAGGGGAGGCTTATACCGGAGCGGCAGAGAGCAACCCCAGGGTTGGGCGAGGTCATACTGGAGCCACCGTACACCACAGAGCAGCAAGGACCTGATGAGACCCCACGAAGGGTTAACACGGCTGAATCCTGGGAGTCCGGATCCCTCCACCCGAAGCGGCCGTCACCCCCTCAGGACGTCACACAAGGTCACAGAACAGATGATGGCGGCTCCGGGGTCAGGAATCAGGGGATTAGAGTCAAGGTCACCCCCCCTCACCTGCTGCATCTTCATGGCCGCCAGACGGAAACCCTTCTGCTCAAAGCGCTTGATGATCTCCCCGACCAGCCCGCGCTGCACCCCGTCCGGCTTCACCGCGATGAACGTCTGCTCCTGGTTGCCGGCCATGCTGAAAGGGAAAGGAAGAATCAGATCGTGACCGATGTGATTGCACAGACAAAGATTGCACAGACCAGAGAGAGCCTGACAGGGAGGGAGGACACAGAAGTGACAGAGAGGGAGCCCGCAGAACTACAAGTCCCAGTATGCCCCGCGCGGACACAATGACATCTGGCCGACCGCACACAATCTACAGCCAATCACCCTCCCCCACAGAGAACAAAGCCCAGGAGGTGACAGCGCAGCCGCAGACACACCCCGGCCCCGCCGCTCACTTTCCCTACGAGAGACTGAAGACCCAAGAAGAAAGAAACCCCGTTCCGCTTGTTTTTATACTTACGATGACGTCACTTGCAACCCGGCTTCTCATTGGACGAGAAAAGAGGGGCTGTCGGCTAGAGCGGATGGAAAGAGCCGGCGGGATGTAACGAGGAAACTGATTGGCTCCGAAGAAGGTGGAACGCTATTGGCTGTTCTATTTAAATATGCGTCCTCAGGCTGCTGCGCGGTGCATGCTGGTCCTGACGGGATTGGGCAGGGTTGTGCAGCTTCTATAGAGTGGCCTGCAGGGGGCGCTGTGGGCACTGAGGTAGTGACAGATTCGCTCAGGACACGTAGCGTTTTATTAATGACGCCCAATAAACAGCAATGGGGCCTCTTTTATCACAACTGTTTTTTGGTAAGACGGTCTCTGTTGCCCATAGCAACCAAAAGAGCCCATAGCAATCAATCAGACCTCACAGCGACTAATCAGAGCTCACAGCAACCAATCAGAGCTCATAGCAACCAATCAGAGCCCAACATATATATTTTAAACTGATTTGGAAAAATGAAAGCTGCACTCTGATTGCTATGGGCTCTGATTGGTTTCTATGGGCTCTGATTGGTTGCTATGAGCACTGATTGGTTGCTATGGGCTCTGATTGGTCGCTATTGGCTCTGATTGGTTGCTGTGGGCTCTGATTGGTCGCTGTGAGCTATGATTGGTCGCTATTGGCTCTGATTGGTTCCTATGGGCTCTGATTGGTCGCTGTGAGCTATGATTGGTCGCTATGGGCTCTGATTGTCGCTATGGGCTCTGATTGGCTCTATGAGCTCTGATTGGTTTCTATGGGCTCTGATTGGTTGCTATGAGTTCTGATTGGTCGCTATGAGTTCTGATTGGTCGCTAGGGGCTCTGATTGGTTGCTATGAGCTCTGATTGGTTGCAAGGGGCTCTGATTGCTATGAGCTCTGATTGGTCGCTATGGGCTCTAATAGGTCCCTATTGGCTCTGATTGGTCGCTATGAGCTCTGATTGGTTGCTGCTATGAGCTCGGGTTGCTATGAGCTCTGATTGGTTGTTATGGGCTCTGATTAGTTGCTATGGGCTCTGGTTGCTATGAGCTCTGATTGGTTGCTATGGGCTCCGATTGCTATGAGCTCTGATTGGTCACAATGGGCTCTGATTGGTCGCTATTGGCTCTGATTGGTCGCTATTGGCTCTGATTGGTTGCTATGGGCTCTGGTTGCAATGGGCTCTGATTGGTTGCTATGTGCTCTGATTGGTTGCTATGGGCTCTGATTGGTTTCTGTGGGCTCTGATTGGTTGCTATGGGCTCTGATTGGTTGCTATGAGCTCTGATTGGTTGCTATGAGCTCTGATTGGTTGCTGTGAGCTCTGATTGGTCGCTATGGGCTCTGATTGGTTTCTATGAGCTCTGATTGGTTTCTAGGGGCTCTGATTGGTTGCTATGGGCTCTGATCTCTGATTGCTATGGGCTCTGGTTGCTATGGGCTCTGATTGGTCGCTAGGGGCTCTGATTGGTTGCTAGGGGCAACAAGGACAGTCTTACTTCTGGACAGTTTGGATAAATAAGGCCCAATGTACATAAAATGCAGTGTTATGTCCACACAGGATCAGTATAACGAAAATGATAGCGGCGCCGAATAAGTCCAGTAACATGATAATGGGGACCGCCGTCCGTGCAGCGTTCCCCATTTTTATGCAGTTTTCAACAGAATCGGTGAAGTGGTCTCCTGCGCAGATTTGAACAGATTCTGATCCATCTCCCTCCTGAAGTCTGAATTTAGGGAGCCATGAGGCGGATTCAGAGGAGATCCCTCCTTCCCTCATATTTACCGCGATTCACCGGCCTCTTCTGGGTTCTTGCTTTAACACCTTAACCAGATAGAAATAAAACAATATAAATGTTTAAAGGGGTCGTCTCACTCCATTCATTCCTCTTCCCCCATTTCCTGTTTTCTTGTTTTTATTTGAATTTTAGGGCGTAAATTTTCTGCTTCCATTAGTGCGGCAAACCATCAGGGGAAAACTGAACATCTTTACAAAAGTGACCAGTAATGGCACCTATAAGAGATTGAACAGGGGGTAGCTTGGGACCAGCGCTGGCACCCATCAGGATAATCAAACAGGCTGTAGCAAGCAACCCGTGTGACAAAAATCGGAGAACGAAAGTCTGCGCTATAGCACCAGTGCTGTCAGCCTACGGAAAGACTGAACAGGGCTGTAGCTTAGCAACCAGTGCTAGCACCTTCAGGCCGAGATAGAACAGATCTGTAGCTATAGCAAACCAGTACTAGCAGCCATCAGAGAATGGAAACAGGTCTGTAGCTATAGCAACCATACTAGCAGTCCTATCAGGAGAGATGGAACCTTCTGTAAAGCTATAAGCGAACCTAACAGATAGTACTTAGCACGTCTATTCTAGGAGAGATCGAAACCGTCTGATAGCTATAGCTGAACCTGAGGAGACTGATGCAAGACCATACATATGAGTGAGGATAGCAAGGCTATCGGATAGGGTAGTGAGGATGTTAATTGACAATAGAAGATAACATAATTGCTACAAGTGACATTGTTTTTGCATAGATGTAAACGTTCCCATCCTCCACTATCTTTTTTGCTCAATTTTACTAATAAACCAAAAAATAAAAAGCTTAATGCATAAATTTATGGTGTCGCCGCAGTAGTCACACAGTCCAATCTAATTAATACATAAACAACAACATTGATTACCACGTAACGATCTGAACGCTAGGAGAAGAAAAAAAAAAATAGTATAAAACACAAAGTTATAGTTATTTTACAGGTCAGATTCACTCCCTGAAAAAAATGTAAAATAACAAAGAGTGATCAAAAAGTCGCATCCATCCCTAAATGGTAAAAATAAAAAGCGCCCTTCAGTCTGCAAACAACGCGCGTCAATATCACTCAGGTCCAGCAGGGTGGAGGCACGAAAGTATGAGTGCGGCAATCCTAGCAAAATCGCCCAGCGGTACAGAGAACCATTTGATAAGGTTTTTTTTTTACGCGTACTATAAAACGGTCAAACCCATCGTACATTTGTTTGATAATCGACCGGAAGTGTTACATCACTGGCTGCTGCAGAACACAGATGAACACAATGCATATATAATGCAGAGGATGTGAATCAAGCTGTAAACAACGAAAACACCGCAGCAAATATGGCGCAAGACGTTTTTTCCCCCTACTTAAAAAATGTTTTGGGTTGTTTTACGCAGTAGATATGATGGTGCAGTGAGAATGAAACCAATTAGAAATATGGCATCTGATTCCACGCAAAATTAGAAGCCTTACATGTTGTCTAAATTAGGTGCGGAAAAAAGTAAAAAAGATTATGGCTCTGGAATGGGCCGAGAGAGGGATTAAAACGAACGTGAGCACACAAAAAAAGCACTTGTGTCCTTAGAGGGTCTAACTCACTACAGGTCGCACTGCTCGCTATTTTAGATGTTAAAGACTTGCAAAAAACAAGTACACATTATGAGGTCAATAATATGACATTAATGTTACGCGCCGTGTCCTAGACTACGCTATTCCTAGATAATCTCCTCCAGATATGGCTGCCATCACTCCTCGAGGCCTTCGCTATAAGCTACAGACCTGTTCCATTCTCTCCTGATTGGCTGCACACAGCACTGAGGTCTGCTAATAGCTACAAGACCTTGTTATTTCCATCTCTCCTGATAGAGCACCAGCACATGTTTTTTATAGTAAACAGACCTGTGTGATCTCTGCTGATAGGCTGCTAGTTCATCTAGGTTTTTTATAGCGACATGACTGTTTGATCTCTCATCCTGATAAGGCTGGCCAGCGCAGTTGCTGATAAGGCTAAAGACTCTGTTAAAATACTCCCTAAAATGGCCCTGTCCAGACTAGCTTGGCTGCGCTTATAGTCTTACAGACTGTTTATATGTCACCTGATAGGGCTGCACAGTCTCGCAGGTTGCTGTAGCTATAGGACCATGAGTTCAATGCACTCATGTAGCTGAGCCAGCACTGGTTGCTATAAGGTCTACAGACTTTTGATCTCTCCTGATCAGGCTGCCAGCACTGGTTGCTATAGCATATCAGACCTGTTCGAACCTCTCTCACTGAAAAGCTAGCCAGCGCTGGTTGTTATAGTAACAACTCTCTGTTCATGTCTCTCTCTCTGATAGGCTTGCCTACCACTAGTCGCTATAGCTACAAGACCTGTTGAGTCTCCTGATTAGGCTGCCAGCGCAGGTTTTTCTGAAAGCTACAGACTCTGTCTTTTAAAAATCTTGCTCAACTAAAAGGCTTATTCAGCACTGAGGTCACGTATAGCTACAGACCTGTTTGAATATCGCCTGATCAGGCTGCCAAGCACGTCGCGAACAGCTAATAGCCTGTTATTGTATTTCCTTCCAGATGTAGGTTGGCCCAGCACTGGTTGAGCGTACATAAAAGCTACTAGACAAACTGTTCAATCTTCTTCCTGATAGCCTTGCAGCAACAGGTTGCTATAAGCTACATACCTGTGTGATACTCATCCTGATGATGGCTGTCCCATGCAACTGGTTGCTATAGCGTATACAGCACCTGTTAAATCTCTCCTGATAGACTGCCAGTTCACATGGTTGCTATAACTACAGATCATGGTTTCCGGATCTCTCTCCTGATAACGTTGTCAGGCACTAGGTCTGCTATAGCTTACAGACTGCTTCTACTGCAGCATAGTAAAAGCCATTAAACACGCTCAACCCTGGGAATCTCAAAGTGAAACCAAGAAAACAAGGACATGAGTAGATTGAATCAATGAAGTGATTAAAACCACCTTAAACGGGTAAGTCCTGCTATGATGAAATTCTCGATTCGGTTATACTGCGGTGGCGAGGTCAGTAACATAAATCATAGAAGTGGAATGAGGAGGACAGTGGCATGCCGCCCTCCTCCACACATTCAAATGCAGGTCAGAGATCACACCGTAGCAACAGCGAGTTCCGAGCAAACAGAGAATTCATCAATAGAGGACTTTCCTTACTAGAGATATTGCAGCGAACAGGTTGTAACAAAGTCAATTGTGGCCCCCTGTATTAGATCACACAGGTCATACGGAGAGACACTACAACGTAAGAACAAATATTTTAAAGGAGTTTTGAAACCATAGACATTGATTGCATATTGCTGGGACATGTCATCATTGTCTGATAGGTGCAGGTCTTCTATTTCAAGCGGGGGCCCCGAACTCTCAAGGCGTCCAGAATTGGAGATCGGTGCTGCTAGCGCGAGAAAGATGTCGCCCATCTCCATCTTTTTCATATGGAGGAGTTCTGAGCAGATGCTGAAATCACATCAGCGGCTGTTACTCAATATTCCATAGAATCACGACAATGCGAGAGTGACTGCAGTGGCATGATGCGGACCAACTCTGCCAGCCAGCAGCTGAGCAGAGCGCCGGAGACATAGTTATTCGTCTCACAGGTTCCTAGTACATGGCATACAAACCTCGCTTTAAAGTAATAATAATAGTTTATAATATAAAAATTAACATGAAAGTTGCATAAGCACACGCCTCTATATTCTAGAATTTACAGATAAAAAAGTGAAAAAATAAAATAGATTGGAATCGTTCAGTGTCCTGCGAAAAACCCGCCCTATTGTGATTGTATTATCTTTTATAATAAACCCGGTAGCGCTGGAACAAGGAAAATTGCAGAACAAAAGCGGGAGAGCTAATATTGCGGGTTGTTTTTAATGCTATCTTTCACAGTCAGCCTAAAATTAGAATAAAAAGGGATAAGAAAAAGTTGCCAATGTAACAAAATAGATGTAGACTTCAACCCGCAAAAACAAGCCCTTGACAGATCAGCTTCGGCATCGCTGAGGAACAAAAATGTTAGTTTTTCTAAAAAAAAAAAATAACGAATGTAATTGTTTTTTTTTTGTTTGTTTTTAAAAGTGCAGTGAACACATAATGAAAAACCCTCCATTAATTCGAATCGTAACCACAGACAAACACGCCGATCCGACCTGCAGCATTCAGAAACTCGAGTCTCATTTATACTGTGAGATGAAGACCGAGCCAGTAAAACAGCCCTGCAGACGTCGCTGCAAGTACATATCGTATTCACATAGGAATTTATTGTGGTGGTTCCCGCAGCATATTTCATAGATAGTTACAAATGAATCAACATTTTATGAAAACGTCCACGCTTTGTCCGCTCAATAAGCAAATAGAATCGAATGCCCAAGATTGTGTCTATGAAAATGAAAAAAACAAATAGAAAGCGTTATGGAGCTCGTTGGATAGCCGAGGAGGGAAATGATGCGTGAGCAAAAAATGTAAAAAAGTGCACTGTGTCCTCCACAACGCAATTGAATGTTAGTGCTCATAAATAAATAAGGGTCATGTGTATCAGTAATTAGGGTCAGAAGTGAGGTGGAAAACAATAAAAAAGACACTATTTACTCCTCCCGTACCCTCAGCCAACCACGAAAGCTGCATCGGCGTGTAGCTGGCGCCCCGGATCCCGCTCCTTGCGTCCACTGTCACGGATTCTGTCATCAACACAAGAGGAGAGGCTCCATTCACTTACTAATAGGCATCGAGGCTTTTTCTTCCCTTGATGCATGATGAGATACAGAACGCCGATATAGAGTTGAAGATGGAACGGATTCACAGGGATACTTCTTTTCGATAAAAAAACCAGGGGGGGGGGGGGTGGGTAGGACATAGGAGGTGAGTTATCATTTCTTTTTTTTTTTGGTTTCCTGCGCACCCTTTGGCCCCTCATTTACATATGATGTTTATTATGTTGTGGACTGATACCTGTATTTAATGTGTGTCGAGTCAAACCAGCAAAAGAGGTAAAAAACTTTTTTCTATTCTTCCTATTCACCACTATAGATGGCATATCAATAAACCAGTTGTACAGGCTGGGCAACTAGGTAAAAAGAATGCTTAGAAATGCTAAACTACCAAGATGCATCGAACCTCAGGCTTGACCGCAACCAGCAAGCAATAAAAAATCATGTATTCCACTCCGGATCATCACATGCTTGGGGTGACTCGTACAACATGATGTGACATGCTTTGGAACTGACCTACATGATGTGACTTGCTGGGGGGACTGATACATGTTGTACACAGCTTAAGGGGATCTGTACAACATGATGTGCACTGCTGGGGACTGGAGACTACATGAATTTCACATGCTGGGCGGGGACTGAGTAGCACTGAGTGTCAGCATGACTAGGGGGAAGGCTGAGATACATGATGAATGACTGCTGGGGGACTTGACAACATGAATGTGTACTGCTGGTAGGACTGTATACATGGATGGTCACGTCCGGTGCTTGTGGGACTGATACCATAGAGCTGTTTCAGCTGCTGGGGACTAGACACATGATGGTACTGCTGGGGGAACTTGGTACCATGATGTCACATGCTCTGGACACGGAATCTGAGTGACATGATGTCACTGCTAGGGGGGATGACAACATAGATTGTGACATGCTTGGGCGGACTGAGGTACATGATGTGACTTGCATCTTGTGGGACGACGGTCATCATGCTGTCAACACCGCCTGGGGTACCTACTTTCAATGATGTATACTTACTACAAAGTGTCCTAGGGGGGACTACGATTAGCAGCATGATCAGTTCGACTAAGAGCTAGGGAATCTTAGAGTATCATAGAATAAGGTCACTCTTGCCGGGTACTGAGTAACATGATGTCACTAATGATCTGGGGAGACTGAGTACATGATGTCACTGCTGGGGGACTGAGTACATGATGTCACTGCTGGGGGACTGAGTACATGATGTCACTGCTGTCTAGGGGATCTATACGCACTTAATGCCTGTCACTGCTGGGGGACTGAGTACATGATGTGACTGCTGGGGGACTGAGTACATGATGTCACTGCTGGGGGACTGAGTACATGATGTGACTGCTGGGGGACTGAGTACATGATGTCACTGCTGGGGGACTGAGTACATGATGTCACTGCAAGTGGGACCATTCGAGCAACCAATGCTGTACACTGCTGGGGAACTGAGTACGATGATTGTCCACGTAGCGGGAGACTGAGCGTACATGGATGTTATCACTGCTAGGGGGAGAACTGACTCACATGCTGCGTCCACTGCTGGAGACATGAGTGACATGATGATGAACTGGCTGGGGGACTGACCACATGATGTCACTGCTGGGGGACTGACTACATGATGTCACTGCTGGGGGGACTGAGTACATGATGTCACTGCTGGGGGGACTGAGTAGCTTGATGACGACTGCTGGGGACATGTAGTAGCATGAATGCTAACTTGCTAGGGGGAAGACTGAGTACATGATGTCACTGCTGGGGGACTGACCACATGATGTCACTGCTGGGGGACTGAGTACATGATGTCACTGCTGGGGGACTGAGTACATGATGTCACTGCTGGGGGACTGAGTACATGATGTGACTGCTGGGGGACTGAGAACTGATGTTCACCTGCTGTGGGACTGACAACATATGTTGACTGGCTGAGGACTGAAGTACATGATGTCACTGAATGGGGACTGAGAGTACAATGGATAGTCACTGCTAAGAGGGAGCAACTGACCGCCATGATTCACTAGCTTGAGTAGGACTTGAGTACACTATGGATGTCCCTGCTGGGAGGACTGAAGTACACTGATGTGACAGGCTGGGGACGTGACCATCATGGCTCGTCACGTGCTGGGGGCTGAGAGTGAGTAATAGATTTGACTGGACTGTAGGAAGCTGAGTACATATGTGACTGCTGAGGGGACTGATCTACATGATGTCACCTCGACCTGGTGGGACTGAGTCACAAGATGCTGACTGCTGGGGACTGACTACATGATTGTCACTTGTGCTGATTGGGGACTGTGTATGTGACTGTCACTAGCTGGGAGACTGAATCGCACATGGCAGTCACTTCTAGACGACAGCCTAGGGAGGACTGATACATGAGTTAGAACTCGCTGGGCAGAACTGAGTACATGATGTGACTGCCTGTGGGTACTCGAGTACATTAGATGTACAGCATGCTGGGGGGACTGTAGTACATGAAGTGCCACATTAGCTGGGGGACTGACCACATGATGTCACTGCTGGGGGACTGAGTACATGATGTCACTGCTGGGGGACTGAGTACATGATGTCACTGCTATACAATAGCGCTGAGAGGTGGACAATGACCACATGATTGACGTGCTGGGGACTGTAGTACACTGAAACGTCACTGCTAGGGGGACTGAGTTCATGTTGTGACTGCTGGGGACTGATACATGATGTCACACGCTGGGGGGACCTGACCCCCCGCTACCAACTACGTTCCCACCCACGTTGCAAACATAACCCCCACAGTGATCGTGACTTGCTGGGAAACTGAGGATACACTGAAGTTGTGATCAGCAACTAGCGGGGAACTTAGACTGAGTACAGTAGATGTCGACTCCTGCTGTGGAAAACCTGAGTAGCATGAATGTCACTGCTGGGGGGACTGAGTACATGATGTCACTGCTGGGGGACTGACTACATGATGTCACTGCTGGGGGGACTGAGTACATGATGTGATGTGGGGGATGGTATGATGTCCCGCGGGGGACTGACCCCAAAATTTTTGACTGCGGGGGATGAGTACATGATGTCCCCGCTGGGGAGACCACATGAAGTCACTGGGTGGGGGGACTGATACATGATGTCCCGCTGGGGGACTGAGTACATGATGTGATGCTGGGGGGCTGAGTTTCCTGAAGTGACTGCTGGGGGGTGAAATACATGATGTCACCCGGGGGGGACCCGAGGGCATGATGTCCCCTGGGTGGGGGGGTGAGGGAATGATGTGACGCTGGGGGGGTGATCATGATGTACTGCGGGGGGGGACCACAGATGCATGTGGGGGGACTGGATACCTGAGGGCCCCTGCTGGGGGACGACCAATCGGGGCCCCTGCTGGGGGCTGGTTTCTTTTGTCACTTTCTGGGGGGTGGGTACCATGATGGCCCGTGGGGGACTGACTACAAAGATGTCAACCCGCGGGGGATTAAACCCCCCCTGATGTCATGTTTTGGGGACTGAGTACCTAAATTTAATGCTGGGGGACTGACCACATGCTGTCACTGCTGGGGGACTGAGTACATGATGTCACTGCTGGGGGGGTGGTACACAATTGGTGGGGGAATGATTTCATGAAATTTAATGTGGGGGGGCTGAGTAAGGGTGGGGAC
>JAODAL010028198.1:0-53709 GCA_025379985.1 Phyllomedusa bahiana
GAATTTATTGGGGAAAAAAATATGGAATTTTGGGGCAAAGGTTTGTAACTTTACCAAAACCCATATATCATTCTCAAAAAATTTAGTGAGCCTTTTAAATTTGGGGGAAAAAATTTTGTCAAGTACTTTTGGTGACTTTCAAATGCAAAAAATACATTTTCCCCGGGGTTTGAGGCAGGGTCCCAAAAAAGGAAGAAAAGACCAAAAAAAAGGGGGGAAGGGCCCAATGTTTTTAGTTCTTTTATGAAGGAACTTTAAACCAATAAAGGGATAATACTATCCCAAAGCCATTTTTTTATTTTTGTACCTGAAGAAACTTGTATAATTTGGGATAAAAAAAGGGTACCAACTTCTTGCCTCTTGGAAAAAAAATGAAAACCAACAAATTAAATTGTACAATTTTTCTTAAACCCCCTTTAAAAATATATGCCTATATTACAGTTGGGTTTACACACATTTATTTTTAAAGGGTATCAAGGAGATCTCTTTTTGAATTTAAAAAAAACCAAAAAATCTATGTACAATATCTTCCCCGAGATTTTAACCCAAAATGCTTTGCTCACTTTAAAATACAGCCAAACCCCCAAGTTGCTTCCGCCCCCTAACAAATAAAAGTTTGCACACAAAATGTCCGATTTTCCAAAATGGGACAGTGGCACCTCTTTTCAACCTTTGGGCTATGACAGGAAAAGTGGGAAAAGGTCCAACTGGGAAAATTCTATGTAAAAACCCCTTATAATTTTTTAATTTAAGGGTTAAAAACAAACTTTCAAAATCTCTAGGTTGTAAATTGTCTCCCCTTTGGGTTCCGCGCACCTTTTAAGGCTTTTTTTAGTAAACCCGAGATATCCTTTTAAAAAAAACATAAACAGAGAACACAATTTAAAACATGATTTAAGGTATAAAGGGGAAAATGGGGAAGGGAAAAACCCTAAATCATTCCTTGCCCAAAAATCCTGGTTTTTGTTATTTCTCTCTCTCTCGGGATCACCTTCAAAAATCCCCTTCTTTTTTTGTTTTTAAAAACATGAACT
Organism: Phyllomedusa bahiana; assembly: GCA_025379985.1. Classification (NCBI taxonomy): domain Eukaryota; kingdom Metazoa; phylum Chordata; class Amphibia; order Anura; family Hylidae; genus Phyllomedusa; species Phyllomedusa bahiana. The sequence goes on from JAODAL010028198.1 coordinate 1,035, forward strand.
TTTGGCCCTCACTAATGAGCTCCAAACCCTTATCCCACAGGGGGACTCAACCTCCTTGAAAAATGACAATTAGATTGGCAAAAGGCAAATCCACTCATGTGAAAAATTTTTAAACACCTTGGATGAAAATTTCGAGAACTGTTTGGGGAACCCCTGGAATTTAATTTTGAAAAGGGTGCGGGTGAATTTCATTCAGGGGTTGAAATTTGTATGTTTTTTTGGTTTTATTCTGTGACCCCTTTTAAACAAAACCTGGGAAATTTAACCAGCGTCAACTATTCTGGGGCTTTTTTATAGGGGATGCATACACAGCCGGATTTTTAGGCATGAAAAAAAAAGACTGTAAAACATCCCCCTAGAAACAAAAAATAGAAAAAACCGAGCTTTTCTAAAATGTCTAAATTTCTGGGGTTTTTTTGGGGTTTAAAAACCAAAAAAAGTGATTTCTAAAGAACCCTTGGGAAAAATGCACAAAAATTTTCTATTTTTCAGTCAGAAAAACTGCGGGCGATTATATTATTCAAAATTTAATAGGTAGGTGAATTCGGGAAAAATACAACGAAAAAAAAAATGCAAAAAAAAAAAAAAAATTTAAAAGTGAAAATACTGTTCCCAAAACTGTAGAATTCTGATTTTAGACGACCATAAATTTGGGGATTTTGGGGTGTAAAATGCAACCTAAAAATGAAGAAATAAAAATTTTTATCTCCCCAAGGGGAAGGGGAAAACCCGCTTCTGGGGGGTTTTGGGTTTTTTAAATTAAGGGGCGATATTGGGGTAACATGAACATCCCCCAATAAAATATTATGTTTTTTTTGAAAAAATTCACCCATCCATCTTGTTTTATTACTTCTGTTCCCCGTTCAGTTACTAATTGGGGTTTTTTAAAAATTTTTCCCCTTTTTTTTTAATTTTTAATAAAGGTAATCTTTTTTTAACAGTATTTTTGTGTATTTTCTTAATTAGGTAATATGTAAACAGACGTTGGGGGAAAAAAACTACTTTAAAAAACTTTGTTAGTCAAAATGGGAAACCAGTAAAATTTTCCCCAGACTCTTAATTATTTTTTAAAAACTTTTGGGGAAAAAAATGGAACCCCTTTGTCCATTATTAAGAGGCCCTTAAAAATATGAAAGGGTTTATGTTTCTTTACTTTTAAAATTCTTGGGTTTAAACAAAAACAGGGCCCCATCCATTTTAAGTGACGGTGGGAAATTTTCCCCAAGTGTTGGGGCAAGATCTTGGAAACTGAGAAGGGAAAAGATTCCCGGAACTCCAACGGGGGCCGCAAGAACAGCTAAGTATAGAAAACTTTTTTTTCTGCAGCTTCCCCTTTTTAAAGAATTGCTTCCGGGTGGAAACCCCAAAAAAGCAGAATCCTTTTCTTGGCAGGGACTACAAACCCCAAAAGGAAAAATGTTTTTTAAAAAAAGTGGGGTTTCCCCCGTGTGAGGAATCCTTTTTTTTTGGGGGGAAGGGGATTTTCCAAACTGAAAATTTTTTCACCCCCCCATTACTCTTTCCCACATTTTGCAGTCAGGTTTTTGAAACCTAAAGGGGTGTAACTTTAAAAATTTTGGGGCCCCAATATATAATCGTAAAAAAAAAAAAGGGAGGTTTTCCCCCCAACTTTTTCCCTTTTTAATTTTGGAAACATTTTTTCTAGCAAAAAACTTTTGTGGGCCCCCAGGTTTCCAGCCTTTGTGAGTTAAGCTGCATCCTGCCCCTTTCCCCATTTAAAAAAAAGCAAATACCAATTTTTTTTTTTGAAAAACCCCAAAACCATAAAAACTCAAAATAGTAAAGGGCTTTTTTGATTTTGTATGAACCCCAAAAAGGGGGATCAAAAACTTTTGATATTTTTTAACCCCAAACTGCATCCCCTCTTTTATAACTTAAAAGGGGTGCCCACCATTTTACTTTGGGAGGGGATATCATAGGCTTTGTTCCCTCAAAGCCGGTTTGGTCAAAAACCCCCCTCTGGGGGCCCGTATCCATCCTTTAAAAAGTTTTTCAGGATGGATACTTTAAATTTTGGGACAACTTTTTAGTTCGTTCCCAGGAAAAAAATGTACTCAGAACCCCCCATAAAAAAAAAACCCCTGAAATTTTGAAACCCCCAAAATTTTAGGACTTTTCTTTTGGGATGTACCCCACCCTTTTAAAAAAAATTTTTTTAGATATCGTTTCCCAATATTCAAACAAAACTAGGGTGGGGGAAAAAACTCTTTCACCCCCTTTAAGACGGGCCCCTTTTTCTTTTGACAAAGGGATTTAAGGGCTTTTATCTGCAGCAACTCTTTGTTAAGGGGAGGGTTTTTAGTCCCCAGCACCGCAACCCGCCTAGGAAAAAGAATAAACCCCCCGTCTTTTTTCCTAAGCTTCTTTGCAAGAGTGGGGAAGCGGGGGAAAACCTTTTGCTCCCCTTACTTTAAACCCCTTTGATTGCGCCCTGAGTGGGCCGCAAACATAAATGAATTTTTTTTCGCCTGTCGGGGAACCCGGCCCCGGTGACCCAAAAAGAGCCCAGAGGGAAAACTCCAACAGTCACCCTGGGGGCCTGATTAGCCCCCGACGTCTGTATAACAATCACGATAGGGCAACGTTGTTTCCCTGATCCCCTGCCTTTTTCAAACTGACACAGATTATATTGGGATTAACACATAAAGAAAATTTCTAATGTAAAAAAACCCGTTTTCCCTTCATGGGGGTCTAAAAAAAAATAAAAAACATACAAAAGTGAAAAAAAAATAATAAAAATAAAAAAAAAAAATAAAAAATGAATTAAAAAAAAATTTTTGGGGCTAATTTTCACACCAAAAAAAAACTATTAAAAATTTTTTAAAACCCCATGCCCTTTTTAATCTGTAGAAATTTTTTCCCAATAAATTTATTAAGTTAAATGTAATGTTGTAAAATGAAAAAAAAAATAATTTTTGAAAAAAAAAATTTGAAAAAAAAAAAATTTTGGAAAAAAAAATTTAAAGTAACTTTTCCCCCAAAAAGGGAAAACTTTTAACATATAAAACAAGGGGTCATACAAACTTTCAAAAAATGAAAAAATAAAAAAAATTACACTGTTTTTAAAAACAAGGAGGCCTAAAAAAATAAAAAAAATTGGGTGGTCATTTTAAGGGGGCAATTGGGGAAAGGGGTTTTCCAAACCCCCCTTTTGGGTACCCCTGCACCTAATTTAGTCGGCAACGATTTTCTAATGCGGCCCCCAAACCCTATGTTTAGGTGCTTTTTGGGAAAATTGACACCCTTTTTAATGCCGCCCAAAAAAAGGGGGGTTTTTGGGGGGTTTCCCGGGGGGGTATGGAGTTGTTCGGGAAACATTTGTAAGATTAACCATAAAATTAATTGGTTTAGGCAAAATTTTGGGACATTAATGCTCCACAGGCAGAACCTTTCCTCAAAATTTTTTTTGGGTTTATCCTAGAAGTCAAAAGTGAAGCTAAATTTGCGTAAGGGGAAAAATATCCAATATTTTTAACTTACACCAGTTTCAATTTAAAAAAAAGAAATTTTTTTATAAATTTTTAACTATTAAAAAGTAAAATTTTTTAAATTTAATTTAAAAATGTTATCAATAAAATTTTTTCTAAAAAAATAAAATTTTTCCCAAAAAAAAAAATATTTTTTATAAAATTTTATTTCAAATTTAAAAGAATCAAAACAATTTTTCATTAAATAAACCCCCTGATTATGGGTTTTCAGATTTTTTTTAATTTAAAAAATTTTTTCTACATTAAATTTTAAAAGATTTTTTCTGCCTCACCCTTTATTTTACATTCAAAAAAATCACACAGCACAAAATATTGGGGACCCGGGGGTCCCCCCCAAAAAGGTTTGGTTTCCATAGTTTCTATTTACTGACTCTTTTGAATGATTTTTTTCTCTTATTTTCCCGGGCCCATCTATAGCCTTTACATGAGGTGCATCACAATTTACCTAAGTTCCGTTTAATTTCCCAAAAACAAAAGGGGGAGGCTTTTCGAAAATTTTAACCCCCACCATTTTATGAAACCCAAAAAAACCCCTTTCATACATTCAGGTGCATTATACACTAAAAAAGATGAGAAATAAAACTTCGATGCGCCTTCCTTCCTTTCAAGTCGGAATTTTTTTTCAGGCGTTCGGTTTTAAGGGTTAAAATCAGCATAACATCAAAGACCCGGCCATACCAAAAAAATTGGGATTTAGGAAAATAGAAGACTTGGAAATTTTTGATTAAAAAGGGAACCCTTTAAAATTGCAGTTTTTATCATAAAACTGGGGACTAGAACCCCTTGTCAAAAAGGGGCCCTTAGGGTCATGTCTCTTCCTTTTCCCGAAATGACTCGACTGATTGGGTTTAAAAAAAACACCCAATTTATGAAAATAAATAGTGAAATTTTTGGCTTAAGTAACTTTCTTTTCCAAATTTCACCTGATAGATTTAAACCCCGGGTTTTGTAAGGGCATGACCTCAGACAAAGGGAAAATTACCTCTCAAAACCACAATGGCTCAAAGTATGCGTCAAAATGTGCGGGGAACCCCTGAACCAACTTTTATTTTTATTTTTTTGTTGCAAATTTCCCCTTTTTATCCAAAAGAATTTACACTTTTATAATAAAATGTGTTTTTCAAATCCCAAAAATTCGTCCCCACTTTAGGGTTCGACAGCCCTCCATCCCCCGCTATCAAGCCAAAAGGTTCCCCGGGTTAAACCCTTGGATCTATTGAAGGCCACCTGAAATGGGGGTTCTTTTTAACTAGGTTTGGGTTTATTTCCCCCGGCTGCTTTTGAAAACACTTATCGAGCAGAAATAACACCCCCAGGGCTTGCAACGGGGCCCTTTGTACAGTTTTAGTCAAACCCCACCGTGCTTAACTGGGGACAGCCCGTATTAAAAGGTGTTCATTTTAAAGGGTTTTCCCCTTCAAAAAAATTTAGAGGGAAAAAAATGATTGTATCTAAAAATGTTTACAAAACCAACACGGGAAAATCAAACATTTTTTTGCCTTTTTTATCTCACATAGAGAAATTTTTTTTTACTTTTTGGGCCCTTTGGTTTAGAGGGAAAGGGCAAAAAAGATTTCATTTTAAAAATTTTGGCCCAGTGTTTGGGTGGGAAAATTTTTAAAACAAACTTTGGTTTGTGCCTTCAATTCAAATTTTTCTTTAGGACTATTTTCGGTTGTGTCATTATTACAGAAATGGTGTAATCACGGGGTATATGATAATTTAAAAATTATACAACCTTTTAGCTTCATTGTCCCGTGAATTTAAAATTTAATACTAAATCAAATGGCCCCTCTTATGTAAGTCATATATTTGGTCGCATGCACACACTTAAATTTTTGGTCCCCACACCTCAAATTTTTTAAAGATGGAATACACCACCCAAAAAAGTACAAGTGGTTTCCCCCAACTACGATTTGGGCCCTGGGGAAATAATTTCAAATTTTTTGGGCATTCCTGGGGCATTGTTTTCTTAAAAAACCAAAAATTTCACTTTAATGTCACAACAAGCTGATTTTTTGGGAATGTGATTACTGAAAGAAACTGGCCAATTCTTTGAACGTTTTACATGGAAAACCTCTAATTTGAAATGCCTGGGAGTGATTGGGAAGGGTTTGAAGCACCTCTCTACAGCATGCATACCTTTTTTTTAGGGCCCGCCTTTGCCGGTTTTTTCAAGTGAGCAACTTTGGGGGATCAGGTCCCCGGGTGGGCCCAAAATTTTTTTATTTTTAAGGGGATTGTCTATATTCCAAAAAATTTCCCCCAATTCAGGGTTTGGGTTAAAGGAATAAAATAAACAGAAAATTTTCTATTGATTAAAATTTTTTATTTTTTGTTTCATGCACTTTAACATAAATTAGTAACAGTCCTAACACTTCCTGTTCTGTTTTTTAAAACTTTTTAAACAGTTCCCCCATTATCAGCCCCAGCAGGGTTAACAAATTTAAAGGGGGACCAAAAGGTAAGAACACGGACCACTATTTACAAAAAAGAAAGTTAACGACCCTCTCCTCCTCCCTGCCCTTGAATTCTTTCCCAGGGCGCAAAATATTTTAAAAAAATTCTCCTTTTTTAAAAACAAAGGGGCCCTTTTATTTTAAAAAAGGCCTTAAAGTTAAAAATGCTATTGAAAAACAGCTTCTAAAAATTTAGGAAAGATGGGGGGGCCCCCATAATCTTTTTTAACAACAAATAAAAAAAATCAAAAATTTTAAAAAAAAAAAATGGCTAAAAAGAAAAAAATATATAAACACGTATTTTTAATTAGTAAAATATTAATTTGGGAATAGATTCACTTTTGGCTTTTCTTTTAAATCCCTTTGGTTTTTTTTTGTGTTAGCCTTTTTAAACTTCCCTTTTTTTCTTGGGTATTTTTTTTTTCAATCCAGCAGCACGCATAAGAAGTAAGAATGCAAACTTATTTATAGCAAAGAAAATAATGCAAACACCATGGAGATGTTATACAGGTCAGACTTTAATCCATGACCAAGTTATTATTACAAGTCAGCAGTACTGACCACTGAGCCACCTCAACGATTAGCAGTCCAACAATGTGCAATCATTTTCTATTTAGGTCATAAGAGCAGGAAACTGTAAATATAAATGTGTTTCCACTCTTACATGGCAAACATGTAGAAATCACAGCAGATACCTGCAGTGGTGTAGGACAGCTACGGAAACCTGGAAAAACACAATTTATGTTGCTTCACCACTTAATAGTACTCCTGGAATTTAAATAGTAAAGGGGTTGTCCATGTTCTAAAAAAATTCTATTATGCTTGTGGGGCCCCATTAAAAAAGAAAAAAGCTATACCCTTCCTCCGGCCTCTGGTTCCAGTGCGACGTCTCTGTGGTCTTCTAGTTTCGGACAAGAACGTCACCATCACTGATTGGCTGCAACAAATACAACACAGTATCAACAACACTTTATAAACACCAAAAAACAGGGAATATAGGACGTTTTTCAAAATGCATTTCTGCTACTTAAGTATACATGACAATTTCAGGTTCTTAGTGAACATTTTTGATCAAAACTGTAAGAGCTCATCAACCAACGACAAGGTGACCTCAGTTCAGATATTAACTACTGTGACATGTTACTTCACTTTGTGTCTGTTCAGACCTCAATATTTTCAAGGAGAAAAAGTACTATCTAAATTCTGCTCTAATTAAAAACAGTCCGTGTGGATGAGCAGAGTGCACAAACAAAATGGGGGGCAAGCCACTCCCCCATGCAAACAATCCACCCATCCACACAGACTGTTTTTAATCAGAGCAGAATGTAGCTGTTTCCTCCTCTCCCTTAAAAAAAAAAACAGACACCAAGTGAGGTAAGGTTCCCATCTGAACTATGGTCACCTTGTTGCTGGTGGATGGGCACTTACAGTTTTGATCACATTTTCATGTATCTTAAAATTGTGGAAATGCATATTAAAATCCCTATATTCCCTTTGACTGTTTTAGTGCTTGTAGAGTGCTGATATTTTGTTGTGTTTGCATTGCTTTGCTGCCACACCATTGTGCACCTATACCAATTTCTTTAAAAATATTTTGGATGTGCTGACCAATTTTTGGATTGTTTGCATGGGGGGGTGGCCATTTTGTTTGTGCACTCTGCCTATTCACACAGACTGTTTTTATTTAGAGCAGAATGTATCTCGTACCTTCTCTTCCAGAAAATATGGAGGTCTGACACCAAACTGGTGGATGGGTTCTTACAGTTTTGATCAAAAATGTCCACTAAGAACCTGAAAATGTAATACATCCTAAAGTAGCAGAAATGCATTTAAAAAAAAAAAAATCCTATATTCCTTTTGACTGTTTTTTGCCGTTTATAGGCTATGTTTACACTGCTATGTTCAAATGCCAGCTGAAATCCGACAGTATTTTAACATCGCCGTACTGTGGTATTTGGTGTGAGTTTGCGCCCAAACTGCGGTTGGCTTCGGATTTCGGCCAGCCCAGTACATAGAAGTGTACTAGAAACCGGCAGAAGATAGAACCTTTTTTATATTCTGGTGGAACCCGGTGGTTTAGAGACCCAACAACAGAAAATCATTGCTGTGTAGACTGCAACTCCGATTTTCTATTGCAGTATATTGGCACTGCGTTGCGGATTCTAAATACTGAATCCACTTAAAAATCCGACTGTCATCCTGTGCTGTGTAGACATGGCCATAGAGTGCTGCTGATATTGTGTTGTGTTTTCTTTGCTTTGCGGCCACATCAGCGTGCACCTGTACTAATTTCTTTAAAATGGTTTTAGATGTGCTGACCAATTTTTTGGATTATTCAGCTACAGCAGTCACATGCTTCTACTTACATCACTGTTCAGTGTTATTTACTTTCAAACATTGATATAAATGAATGGCACGTGATCACTGCAGTCATATTCCTATTCAGAAGAAAAAGACTGTAAACAGAAAACTGGGGAGACACAGCACTGTTACTGGGGGAAGTACAGGATTTTATTTTTTTAATGGGGCTCGAGGAGCATAATATTTTTTCTTTAGAATTTGGACATACAGTAAATTTGCACTGCTGTTTGTACCACACATTATCATGACAGAGTCTGTGAAATAGTGGAAATATATATTTTTTTTATTTAATTTTATTTATTAATATGATGTAGTAAATGTTAAACTGACCAGGAATGCTACAGAGTTGAAGGTGACTAGTCAGTTGAACCCCATATTAATGTTTTTCTCCTCTTCTGCAAACCATGTCCTTCTTTAAGACCAAACAGGACACTGATGTCATTGCAGATTAGAAAAAAAAGTAATTTTGTCCCCTTTCTTTTGGCATGGCAGCAGTAGCCAAGGCTGAGGTATACCAGGCTTATGATGTGGGTCAGCTCATCAAATTATTGTGGCTACAAAGGGATTTGCCCTTGAAGCTGTATGTGTTGAACTGCTTGGCCTTCCTGTGGCTTGGCTTTACTTAAATTGCCCGCTAGAAGATCTTTCCCTTCTTCTGTAAGTCATTATAACCTTGGGTTGCAACAAAGAGTGAATAGACATGTATGAAAAGCGACGCCAGATATTGACAGTCCAGATAGAATGTATTATGCACGACAGCGTCTTCATAAAACAGGATATTTTTATTTATGTTAACATAACATCTAATTGACAGTAGCATTTCTCAGTAAGTTAGTGTAGCATTTGTCAGTATGTCTGAAAGTGTCTCACAACACTTTATAAATGTGTGCTATTGTTAGACACAGTTATGCGCCAAAAAGTAGCACATAGAGTGTGAATGTGCCAAAATGTGTCTCAGCCTTGCCATTATGAAATTGGTATGCATTGGTACGATGGTTTCGTGCCATATTTTGCTTTGACACATTCATAAATTTAATCTGGTGTGACACGTGCCTGTTGAATTGGTGCACAAAAAGTGTTGGGTGTGTCACAGCATGCACCAGATCTTGACGTAGAACAGTTGATACATCTGTTAGACACAGGCAACGACAGGTTTTTTGGGCTCAAAGCATACCAGAAAACTGGCGCAGTCCCGCTTATACATATCACCCTTAGTTTTTAGGCCATTTCAACTATTTTGGTTCCCTCATTGATTTATTCATATATTTTAGAGTTATCCTTCTTATATACTGTATATATATTCTTGTTTGCTATTATCATCTTCACTGATTTAATACAATAATTATAACACGAAACTGGTATTCATATTGTTTGGCTTTTTAGTATTCATTTGACTTTTGTGTTTTCTGGTTTCCTATGTATGTACTATGACATGCATGCACTCTGACAATAGACATCTATGTGGATGCTATGGGCCTGGAGACAGCCCTAGTTGGCCACATTACATTACATTTTCTAACAGGTGGTAAGAAAACGAGGTTGAGGATTCAGCGAAATAGCGGCATAGCTATAGGGGGTGGAATAGTTAGCAGTTGTAACCAAAACCTGATGTCTGAGGAGCTCTAAAGAACCCTCTGCTATATAAGAAAATAAAAGTATTATTAATAGCATATGTTAGATGTGGGGCCCTTTTACATACTTTGAGGCTGGAGGTTACACGTCTCCATCTTTAGAAACATGAAAAGGAGACTGAGGAATAAACAAAGACGGGTCTGGACAGTTGTCTCAGGTTCCCACAAACATGTTTAAAAACACATACCGTACATCTCAGACACTGATGGGTGCAAGCGCATCTCAGGCATTAACTGCTTCTTAAATTCACTCCTATTTGCAGAGGGTTCAGTGTATATTATAATTAATTTCAAGGGGTGCAATCTGAAGTACAATTAAAATCTTAAGGACCGAGTGTTTTTTTTTGGTTGACACATTGGTTTTTCCCTCCTCGCCTTCCAAGAGCGATTACTTTTTTTTTATTTTTCCATTTACAAAACTAGAGGGCTTTTTTTTTCTGGACAAAAGTACTTTCTAATGGGTCATTCATGTACCAAGAATAACTGGGAAACCGAAACAAATTTAATGGGTCAAAAGGGGGAAAAAAAATACTTGCGCCATGGGGGCGGGCTACATGCCGTGTGAGGAAGCAGTCTTGGGGCTCCTCCCATTTCTTGGCTCCTTGACCTATACCCAATTAGGGGAAATAGGCAAAAAGGCAAAAAAGGCCCCCCTGGCCCCCCTGGCCCCAATCAAGGGGGTAATTGGACAGTACTTTGGGCTTTTTTCCCCCCTGATGCCGCGGGAAAACCCTGGTGGGGCCCCTCCCAAGATGGCGCCCTGGGCCGCCGGCTCCTACCCCTGGGGGCCGTCTTACCCCCTCCCCTTGCCGCCATCGATCCGGCCCCCGCAAATGGATCCGGAACTTTGTTCCTAAAGCTGCCTTTTCTACCCCCGTGCGGCCCCGGGGAGGAGGGTGCCCCCCAATCCACCGCCGGGCAACAGACGGAGGACGGCGCGCACGGCGGGGAGCCCGCCATACCCGGGACGGCGGCGCCTTCTCCCTCAAAATGCGGGGAATCCACAGGGCCTCGGGCGGAAAAGCGCACCACGCGCCGCCGCCGCGCCAAAGAGCGACGCAACGGGCCGGGGACAGGAGTGCGCTCTCAAAGATCTTCATGAGCCACAGCTGGGCCCGGACTCTCTGGCTTTGGGCGCGCACGATGGGTGATGCCCCCAGAGCCCGGGATGCGGCCCTTTCTTCCGCAGTACAACGGGGAATCCGCAAGAGCCTCAGGGGGTCCGCACCCACCCCGTGCCAACAGAGCGGCCGGGGGACCGGGAAGCAGGAGCTGCCCCCTCAGAGGTTTCCCCACCCGGCAGCAGGGACAGACCCCAGCGTCGGGCTAAGCAGAAAGTTCCGCTTTGTACCGCTGCGCGGGAAACCCGGGGGGACGTCAAGTCCCCCTCATGGTCATCCCCGGGGCAGAGGCGTCTTCCTCCCCTGGGCTCTCTGCAAAGACGTGATGGGGGACTGCTGGTGTCCCAGAAAAGGGGGATCTGCCTGGGGAAATTTTTGGGGTAAGTTGCCACCCCCACAAATTTTCCCACCAACGGAAGGGCCCAAGGACCCCCATACATGACCCCCCCCTCGCAGATTCCCCCTTGGGGAATGTCCTGGCCCCAGACACACTCAGGCTGGGCCATGGGATGTTCCTCCGTGGAACCCCACACAGACAGCCCAGACATTGCCACCCACACCCCCAAATGATTCAGGGGCTTTACATCCCCCGAGCCCTGCCCCCCGAGATTCAGTCCCCGGGGTGGGCACGGATCCTCCCCCTATGCAGCTACATCCCCACCATCATAACAGCACGTCTGTCTCCTTCTTGGGGGGGGTCCTGCACTCGCCTGCGTGGCCCGGGGGGTCCGGTGGCCTTTCCCTGATGGGGGCCCTTCAATGCTAACCAAGGCTCCCCAGCACTTTTCTCTCAGGACTCCGCCCTCAGACCTGGCTCCCCTTTTTTCTCATAACACCATGTCATAACCCCCTCAGGACTTGAACTTCGAAAAAAAGTGAAACCCTTTCTCACCAGCCCTCCTCACCCAGGTGTGGACTCGGGGGGAAATGAAGCCCATGGGCCCCCCCCTGTCCCCTAGTCCCCTCTCCGGCAAAGTAGCTTGGTCATTTTTGCTATCCCCAAAAGCCTAACCCAAAACTTCTACGCTAAAAGACATCCCCTCCATGAAAAAACTGAGGATAAATGTGAAAAGGGTATTTGCCAACTCCGCACGGCCTTTCACTTCTCGACCGGGGTGGACACCCTCAGCAACACGGGATCTACTTCTTCTTCTGTACAGTCTACAGGAAGGGTCCAGCATCATTCTGCCCGTTATTTCACCTACAGCAGCACTTGGATGACGTGGAGAATAGGGGCCGTAGAAATAATCCCCCGGATCCGGGGTCCCCCCGGGAAATCAGTAGCCGCATCCGACCTCTATTCCACGTATCTGCTTTTTTTTAACGAAATTTTGGGAGCACCCCTGGCACTTTATTGGCTGGACAGAGTGCATAGGGCCCCCCGCCCCGCCCCAATGACCTTCAACCCCCAGAGATTTTATCTGTCGGATACATTTCTTGTGTAAAAGGGGACATAATCAGCGCCTTCCCGGGGGCGATCTCCTGTGTATAAGGCCCACCCTGCAGATATACCCGATTTGTCCCCCTACCTTAGACAGCGAGCATGTGAGGGGGTGCTCAATGCCCTTAGAAGGGGAATATCTCGTCAGAGGGGGGGGGTTTTCCCCATTTCCTTTTATTGCCCTTTAGAGGGCCAGACCTACACTGACGGGCCCCAATGATTTTCCCAGCATTCTTGAAAGATCTCAGATCCTGATGTCTCCCTCTCGGCCGGGCCCTTCCCGGCTCTCCTTTTTGGGGGGGGCTGGTGTTCCTGCCTTGAGGGGGCCCCGGATATGGGCGAATTGGGTCTCCCACCCAGGAGGTCAGGGGGCCCAGCCCCCCAAGGCCAAAACATCCCTGTCACGGGTACTGACCCCCCATTGGGATCCCTCCTAGCTGATCCCAGAGCCCAGTTTTCTAGCATGGTCCTATGCCCCTGTTGGTATCCTCTTTTAGTTAGAGGGGGTTTATGTCCATTGTTAGTCGGATGTTATGCTTTTATTGTATTTTGATTTTTTTTTTGGGATTTTTTTCGTAACATGCTTTTTCTGCGCTCCCCCCGTAGGTTCGGAGGCCCCAAAACGCCAGTTACTGGCTGGGTGTCCTCCCTGGTTCGCCTGTTGTTAGGGGGTTTGGCAGGGTCTCCCCTCCTGCCTCGGGTTTTATTTTTTTTGTTTTGTTTTGTTTGTTATTGTCTTGTCCTTTTCCTTTTGACTCCTCCCCCCTTCCTGTGGCTCCGGCCCCCGGCATCGGGTTGCCTCATTACTGCTCGTGCAGAGTTTTAAAGGGGGGTTTTTCAGATAGCGTCCTTTAACGCCAAGGGTCTTAATAACCCTTAAAGCCGTGCCATTACTGTATCATTTTCACCGCAAGAGAACACAGTGTGGTTTTCAAGAAACCCATTTAAAAACGACCGGTCCATCTATAAAAATAAATATTTCACCCTTTGGGCTTTTGCCAAAATTACCCCTCATTTAAAAAGGGGAGTTCAATCGCCTTCAAAGTCTTTATGCTCAGGTGTAAATTGTGTCTTGATGGGGGGCGGATATTTTTATTCTGACTCCCCCATTCGGGGCACGTTTCAATAGTAAATGTTATGTTTTCCTAACCAGGGAGGTCTCCTTCCTGTTAAAAGTCCTGGACATTTTTGCACTCCCATGCAAAAGGGCACTTTATTTTTTGCGGAGACTTTAACCTCACTCTGATCCCGTCCTGGAAAATTTCCCTTTGGTCCTCCCCCATAGCCTATTTGGCTATCAAAAAGGTCAAAAAGCTCTCCTTCGTTCCCGCTTTGTGATGGGTGGGGGGGCAACTCCCCCGGAAAAGGTTATAGTTTTTTTTTTCACCCCATAAACATATAGCCGAATCGATTATGCCTTTGCGCTTTCTCTTTCTGGCTGAGATCGACATTAATTTTGGGAAATCCCTTTTTTTCCGATCCGCACCAGTGGGTTGCCTCCTTTTAGTTACCTATTCATCACTCAGGCCCAAAAGTTGGCGGTGAATGAGGCCCTGCTATCTATTCGGTCTGTTTTTGCTGACTTGCAAAGGACCACGAGCCTTTTCTCAGATCATGAAAATGATCCCACTCCCCCACGTTAAAGTGGGAAGCCCTTAAAAAGTGTACAAGAGGCAACTAATTAAAAAAAGGGAGTCGATTAAAAAGGCCCGTACGGCTGTGTTTTGCAGCCTGAGAAAGTGACCTCCCTGGAATGATTCATAAAGGGCCCTCTCGGTCAGTACGCAAAATTGAAGGAGGCGAATTGGAGGTCCCCAATCTTTTATTTTGCGTGGGGTAAACTTTTTCAGACTCGGAAGCAATTTTTTTGGGATGGAAATGGAGGGTATTTGTTTGGGTAAGGCTTCCAGGGGCCAAATGACGGGTTTTTTATCCAGCATGGACTCATTTAGGTGTACGGTACACACACGGAGGAAAGCCAAGGGTTTCATCCTTTTTTTCTAAATTATATCTTTGCCCTCCACTCCCTCCCCGGCTTCACAGACACAACCTAGGCCCCCCGTCTTTTCGACACCCGTCCACAGAACCACCTAAGATGGAGGCCCCCTTTTCGAGTGTAAACTGGCCCGGTCATTAAAGACCTGCCAGGGAGGAAAAACCAAGGCCTTATGACTTTTTTCAATCCTTGGCCCCTTCGTTTCTCCATATGCTTTAGACCTACAAAAAGCCATTCCTTTTCATGCCCCTTTCCCCCCGGACTCTACCCCCAAACCCCCATAGCGGTGATTCCTAAGCCGGGAAAAACCCCCGATTGTGGGGAGTATCGCCCTATTTCCCTCCTGAATGTAATTTAAAAATTTCGCTAAACTCTTGGCCAACCGTCTAAAAACTCTCTTTCCTTTTTTGGTCCACCTGATCGGGGGTTTTGTGCCGGGAGGAGGCAGGACAATATTTGAAAAACCCTTGGGGCCCGCCGGTTGCCACGCTCGGAGGTTCCTTGATGGTCCTGCATTTGCGCAAGAAGGGTTTGCAGGATCTCTTTGGGGTTCTTTAGCTTCTACCCTACGGCATGTTGGATTAGGGCCCCCTCTTCATTGCTAAAGTCTGGCCCCCCATTCAACCCAAAGGC
Organism: Phyllomedusa bahiana; assembly: GCA_025379985.1. NCBI lineage: Eukaryota > Metazoa > Chordata > Amphibia > Anura > Hylidae > Phyllomedusa > Phyllomedusa bahiana. The sequence continues at coordinate 16,186 of JAODAL010028198.1, forward strand.
TAGAGTTGGGTTTAAGGCTTTTTTTTTCGGAGACCTTTGAGATTGGGGAATGGGACCAGACAGGTTGCCCCCTATCGGTTATTTTTGTACTTCATGGAGCACTTTATGGAAAAACTATTCGGCTCAACCCCGGACATCAAGGGGATCAGTTGGGCCGGGGGTTTAAATGTTTTGGCATTTGCGGCGATCTCCTTATCTACTTTGAGACCCACATACCGCCCCTTCCCCGATTCCGAGCTGACCCCTTTTTTTTCGATGGCTAACACAAGATTATTTCTCCCAAAACCGAGGCTCTGAGGGCTCTTAGCAAGGGGGTAGTGGGCTCTCTCAAGGGCAACTTCCCCCTTTTTCTTGGCCTCCGGGACTCTCTTATCTGGGATTAAGTCCCGAGGACCTGTCTCATCTGTTGCCCCATTTTTTTACCCTCTTCAATAAAATCTTGTTTTTACTGACGAATTGGGGTCAGAGAGACTTTTTCCTGTTCGGTAGGTGAAAAAAAAATTTTTTTAAATGACCCCTCCCCCGAAACTGTTACCTTTTCCAAACCATTCCGATTGCCATACCTGCTCGTTCTGGATTAGGGCCCCGCGATGTTCAACGAAACAAACTGCACGCTCGTCGTCGAGAATTGCCGGGGAATCCTGTCATCCTAAAACTGCAGTGGTTGGGCTTTTCCCGGGTGCAGACTTTACAAATTACGGCTATACACAGTTTTTTGACCTCATTCCTGTTCACAAAACAAGCTCTGGGTGTACATAGCACAAGCAATCTGTCCTTCCCCTGATTGTTTTGGCCTGGGTCCCAAAAGCTGCAGTCCGGGGCCCCACCATTTTGTCTTTTACGCGGCTCACACATTGGGGAGGTTTACGGCGACCTAAGACCCAAAACATTTTTAGACCTAAAAAGGCCCCTTATTCCCGATTACGGACAATCCTTTTTTTCCCCCGGGGAAATCTAGTGCCTCCTTTTTGGGCAGGCTTTAAAACGCACCCCACTTGCGAAAAATATCCACGACAGGGGGCTTTTCCGTGTACCTGACCTCTTGGGAGCAGACTCCAGACCCCTAGGCATCACTTTGCAACGCCCCAAATTCAGCATTTCTTTGCTTCCCTTTAAGAAAAATTGTTATCGAAACCTTGAATGCATTTGAGAAAAAATATGTGTCCACAGGAAACACCTAGACACTCCATTTCCCTTATCAACCCCAATCTTACTTTCACCCAAGGATCAACCTCTCCCCCTTCCTACTGTGGAGCCTGGGGGCGTGAGCTTCAGACTCGTTACAAGGGATCAGGGAATAAATGCTTCCTTCTTACGCACAAAGCGGTACGCATGTAAAGGGGCCCGGGAAAAAAAACTAAAAATTCGTCTCGCTGGACAGGGGGACCGGTCCAACTCAAATGGACCCAATACCCCCGACACTGCGGGGGTGTAATAAGGAAGCGGAACTATGTCACATGTTTGGTGGGAGCAAGGTTTTGAGGGCTTTTGGGAAACGGTCCTACGGGGCCCTTAGGAGTGTACGGGGGCTATTATCCCGAAAACCCCGGACCCTTTCTTTTAGCTTAACTCCTCACTTGGGGGAAACAAGAAATCTTTAAAAGACACCTCCTTCAGGCGCCAAGACGGGAATCCCACGTAGTGGAAGCAGACCACCCCCCTTCAATATTTTATTGGATGGGAAGTAGCTTCTACACACCCCTAGGGGGAACTGATGCCATAGTCCTGAGGAAACAAAGGGAAAATTTTTATTGACATGGAGTCCCGGGGTTTTTGAAAAAGGCATCCCCCCAGTTCCAAGGTTTTTAAGGGGGTATTGAGAGAGGGGCTGGGGCCCGGCGTTGAAGTGCTGGGGGATTGTATTCAATTTCCCCGCTTTTTAGCCCCGAGATGTTTCCCGGGCCCCCGGGGTTTCCGCCAAGACAAACCCCCCCCCACCCCCCCTTTCCCCCCTTCCCTTTTTTTTCTTTTGTCTTTTTCTTCTTGAACAAAAAGAAGGCTTAAAATTTTCGTTCTGCAGTGGGGAGCTGGGGTTGGAAAAGTTTCCCGCCGGGGCTGAAATCGATGTTTTCAAGTGTTCGATTGCCAAGTAAAGTTGTATACCCCGGGGACCGTTAGATCTGTTTATAATGTGTTTCATTCTTGTGGGCTTGTGTTTTTGTTTTTTTTTTTTTTTGTTAATGGAAAATCTAATAAAAAAATTTAAAAAAGAAAAAATTTTTGCGCCATGTTTGCGTTTTTTTTTTTTTTTTTAAAAAATGCTTTCATAAAATATGTGTTATCGTACTCTGGGGGTTGATACAAATTCCCGGAATACCAAAAAATTTCGGTTTTTGTTTGTTCGTTCTTTAAAAAAGTTTTATTTTTTTTTTGACGCAGACCAAAATTTTCGCAACAAAAATTTTTTTGACTCCCCCTATAACCAACGAGGGCATTAACTAAAATAGGGTGCCTAACCATGCAATAGAATGTACAAATATGATGGTTTTACTACTTCCTGCCTCAGGCAGGAAGTAGTAAAATGAATAACATGGCGATTATGGAAGCCTTCACCAGGCCTCCAGCCACCATGTAAACTGATCAAGGTTGGGGGGTCCCAATCGAAGGTGAGGGATGGTGTCGCTGCATCTATGGTCAAAAAAACACGAAAAAGGAGCCGCCTGCAATTACCACCTTTTAGCGGATCGTGGGACATCCATTACAAATCCCTTACCATGGGGCAAAGTTTATTTCCGTGTCTTAAAGGGGTTTAATTTCGGGGGTGCAGTCTTAAATAAACAATTTCAGGGGTACAGTTCACATCAGGGCGTAGAGTGTGTAATACAATTCCTGGGTGTGCAGTGTGTGATATAATTTATTTCAGGGAACACAGTGTGTAATGTAATTCATTTCAGAGGGGAAATGGTGTAATATAATTATTTCAGGGGATACAAAGTGTAATGTAGTTGGTTTTAGGATGTTTAGTGTCTAATCTTAATAATCACAGGGGTTACCATGTACAATTTAATTAATTTCAGGAGTAATAGTGTGTATTGCAATCAATTTCAAAGGCTTTAATTTCAGGGGTTGCAGTGTGTAATGTATTCAATTTTACGGCTACAATGTATAATATAATTAATTTTAGGGGTTACAATGTGTATTACAATTAATTTCAAGTGCTACATACTGTATAATGTATATTATAATTCGTTTCAAGTGGTACAGTGTGTAATATCATTAATTACTGTATGTATTATATTTTATTTCAGGGGAAACAGTATGGGGCCATTACATACATGGAGTACAGAGGTCGAGCTGTTTGTTGTTATCATCACTATGTAATACAGAATCTTCATATTATCTTACATGTATAGTAGCAGAAAACACTATCCACAAATCTATTTTGTAAAGTACACAAGGAAAGAGCGGACCAAACACTAACACTATTGATATGTTGGTACAGCATTTATTTCAGTGTGGTCTAATCTTATTCCTGCAGTATTAAAACCTGAATTTCCCAGACTCTTCTAAGAAAGACAATAGGGCAATATGTCTAGAAAACCAGAAGTTAATTTTCAGCCACTTTACAACTCCAGAGAGACATTTCTAAGTGTCTGGGAGACTGGTATTAATTTTGTTCATACCCAAGATAAATAGTGTATGACATAATTTAATGTGGATAGTGAGTTTTGCTGCCACCATCCTACACTGCATAAGATTTCAGAAATTTCAAAGGGACTAATAAACTGAAAAGATTTTCCAATGACTTAAAGCAGAGAGAGCTGATTGAAAAAGAAATACATTTAACAGTGAGAGCTGCTGAAAGTAAATACTACTGCAGATAGCTCTACTGCAGCTACATACATTAGTGGTGAAATAAGCAGGACAGAAACACGTTCTTTACTGACAGGGCTAAAATTGTATCAGGTTAATAAAAAGTCTGCCTCTTTCCAAAAACAGTGCCAACTTTGTGCATAGGTTGTGTCTGGTATTACAACTTAAACCCATGTGCTTCAAGGAGAATAGCTGCAATTACAAAAACAGTCTCTAATATTAAATGACGCCATTAATTTGTAACCAGTTAATTTTTTATTGTTTGCATGGAGTACATATTTTTGACAGATAAGAAAAGAGTGAGGCTGGGTCAAAACAGCATAGTTAAAATACAGTCGGAAATACGATTGCATTTCAACTTCGCTGCACTGTTGTTTTTACCATGGGTTTTCGGATTTCCCGTGGGCCCAGTACATTGAGACTACAGAAACCTGATGAGAATCTGGTGGAAGATCGAACATGTTCTATCCTCTGGCGGTTTAGAGAATCAGAAATGGCAGCTGCAGACACCTTCAGCTAGAAAGGATAATTTCTTGTGGTACCAAACTGCGTATCTACAGACAAGATGAAAGATAAATAGGATTGCTATTAATGAAAGCAATATCTGAGAACTTTTGGAGCTAATTAGGTTCAGACTTAGAAAAGAGTTAGAACCAGGTCTAGAGAGAAGGATGAAGCAGAGGTGTCCTCACTGTGAGGTGTTATCATTAATAGCACATAAATTTGCTATTAGAAGATTGAGAGTTATAATTGGGCCAACATATCCAATTAGGATATATAAATTGCCATCACCTAAAGAAAGGCCAGGTTTGGTGTATGGCTCCTCTTTATGTTCCCTTTTTCAGAAGCTTGTCCTGAGCCTATGGCAAATCCACAAACATAGATTTCCACACAGGAGAGGCTCATGTGCCACTAAGTTACAACAGAGCGCAAGCCTCTACTATGTGACAGGATGAGGACCCGGAACTGAAGAGGAGCAAATCAAGTCAAATTCTAAATTGCCCAACTAACTTGTTCATCTTTGTCAAGAGGATGATAACTTTAAACAACAACTCATTTCACTCCATGATATACTGATTTTAAGGATCTTCTTCCCAGTGTTGGACTGTGATAACTGGGGCCCACCAGTGAAGCTGATTCTTGGGGCCCACCAGCGGAGTTGACTCTTGGGGCCCATTCTACAGCTACTGTACATGACTACACATACTGCTCTCTGCCTTTTGTTTTCGGCCTCTCTTTCTCTGCTTTTCTCATTAAAAAGCAGCCCCAGAACTGCAATGCCCAGGGGCTCATCTGAGCCTGCCTTTCCCACTTATATCTAATACAAATGACAGTGGCACACTAAAGACTAAGTAAAACCTCAAGGTATATAGAAATATTGGAAATGCATTACTGCTAAGGGAAATATGAAAAACCGGGGACTCTTAGTTTACAGTATTTGATCAAAGATTGTATTAAGCTCACCTCCCAAAAACGTCAAGGGGATCCCAGAGCAGGTGAGTCCCTACACTAAACATGTTACCTCACTAGGCGTCAATCCAGACTGCAACTTCAGGGAATGGTAGGAACTAGCAATTGGATTATCCTGCACTGGTTTAAAAGAGGCAGCTGAGTGCAGCAAGCCAATGAGATTGCCAATCTCAAATGAACTACAAAATGTAATAAAGCTGTGCACATCTAAAATATACTCTGAAAAACGCAATCATAGGTGCACACTGAAAGGCAATAGCATACATCTAATACAAATGACAGTGGCACACTAAAGACTAAGTAAAACCTCAAGGTATATAGAAATATTGGAAATGCATTACTGCTAAGGAAAATATGAAAAACCTGGGACTCTTAGTTTACAGTATTTGATCAAAGATTGTATTAAGCTCACCTCCCAAAAACGTCAAGGGGATCCCAGAGCAGGTGAGTCCCTACACTAAACATGTTACCTCACTAAGCGTCAATCCAGACTGCAACTTCAGGGAATGGTAGGAACTAACAATTGGATTTTCCTGGATGAGGACCCGGAACTGAAGAGGAGCAAATCAAGTCAAATTCTAAATTGCCCGACTAACTTGTTCATCTTTGTCAAGAGGAATGTTAACTGTTAAACAACAACTCATTTCACTCCATGATATACTGATTTTAAGGATCTTCTTCCCAGTGTTGGACTGTGATAACTGGGGCCCACCAGTGAAGCTGATTCTTGGGGCCCACCAGCGGAGTTGACTCTTGGGGCCCATTCTACAGCTACTGTACATGACTATACATACTGCTCTCTGCCTTTTGTTTTCGGCCTCTCTTTCTCTGCTTTTTCTCATTAAAAAGCAGCCCCAGAACTGCAATGCCCAGGGGCTCATCTGAGCCTGCCTTTCCCACTTATAGTCACACAATAACAGAGGAATTCTGAGCAGTGACTGTGTAAGTAGTTTGTCAAGAAACAACATTTCAATAGTGAAGGATTTAGAGCTCACCTTGATTGCAGTCTTCAATCATCTGGTAAACCTCACACGGCCAAACCCAATTCTAAAGCAGGTGCAGTCCCCAGTCGCAGGACACATAAAGTAGTAAACTTGCAAAGAAGCTCTTACTTGAAAGGTATAAAAGCCATTTCTTTATTATGTCAATCTTCGTGCATAAGGATAAAAATAGCGTAATACAGGCAATGGTAATGGCTGACGCGTTTCTGGCTAGATACTAAGCCCTAAGGAGTTTGTTACTCTAAGCAGCTGGCTGAGTCACTGTCCCTGTGGTCACAGTTACATAGTATGATTATTAAGTTCAACCAAGGGTGGGGTAAATAGGGATTAAGAGAGGAGGATATGGAGTTTTTTAAGCTTTATTCCCCCTACTGGTAAAGGCTTTGCAACCCATAAGGCAAGAACCAGTCTGCCTTAAAGGAAGATTTCATTCCTGATACCAAAGTTGCCATCAGACTTGATTACAAATGTTTAATACTACTACATAAGTATTAATATTATTTAGTAGTAAGCGGATATCTAAGCCTTTCTTGAAATCCTCAACTGTTCCCGCTGTGTTCAGCTCCTCAGGCAGGCTATTCCACAGATTTATATTTCTCAAGGTGAAGAAGGCTTTTCTCCTCTGGATATTGAATCCCGTTTTAACAGACAAAGGGGATGTCCTCTTGTCTTTTAAAGGAATTTGACATGAATAGTTTGTCTTCATACTTTTTATAGGGGCCATTTATATACTTATATAAATGAATCATGTCTCCTCGTAGTCATCTTTTCTCAAGACTAAATAGGTTTAATTCTTTTAACCTCTCCTCATAACTAAGATGTTCTATTCCCCTTATTAGTTTGGTTGCTCATCTTTGCACTCTCTCTAGCTCCATTACATCTTTTCTATAAACTGCAGCCCAAAACTGAACAGCATATTCCAAATGAGTCCACACCAATGCTTTACATAGCTGTAATTTTACATTCCTGTCCTGCGAGTCCATACCTCTTTTAATACAGTACACGACAATATCCTGCTTGCCTTAGAGGCAGCTGATTGACATTGCATGCTGTCCTGTAATCTATTATCTACAAGAACACCCAGAAACTTCTCAACCTGCATTCTTCCAATTTTTTTACACCCTAGGACATATGATGCCTGCAGATTATTAGTACCAAGATGCAGAACTTTACATTTAGCCCCATTGAACCTCATTGGCCAAGTGGATGCCCAAACACTCCAGGTCTGCTTGCACTTTATGAACATCTTCCATAGATTACACTATACTACATAACTTAGTGTACTCTGAAAAAATAGAAATAGTGCTATTAATCCCCTCCACTATATCATTAATAATTACATGGAATAAAAGAGGACCTAGTATTGAACCTTGGGGTACACCACATACAGTATTACCTGGGACCATTCAGAGTAGGAGTAATTTACCACCACTGTCTGAGTACGATATGATAGCCAGTTTTTAATGCATTTAAAAACTGTTAACCCAATAGATTTTAATTTAGCCAATAAACGCTTGTGAGGGACAGTGCCAAACGCCTTTGCAAGTCTATGACTATTCAGGTCGCTTCTGTGGATGAGACTGTCAAGTGCCCCTGGCACATGCCTCTTACTTTCTTCCTCTCTTTCTTTGCCTTTTAATCCTGAAAATCAGTCCCAGGACTGTTTTTCTCAGGAGCCCATCATGCCCATAGGCTTACCGTGTTTTTTTTTCTGCTACACTGGGGGCAAATCCGAGCCTACTTCTTGGTAAGACCACTGACTGTAAACTATTATTGTGGTTGCTAAGCATGCATCTGAACAGCAGAGGTAATATCCATAAGATGTCCTTGTATGTCAGTTGGGTGCACAAGCGGGATATCAGTTCTTGGTAATGGCTCTCTGCTTTTGCTAGTAGAGGAAGTCATTTCTTTTATTACTTCCATATACTCTAACATAACATGTAGAAATGGGTTCTGAAACATACCCTCTGTTTAAGATAGAATAAAGAAAAGGGACTTGAATTTGAACCCATTAAGGTCACAGCCATTTTTTTTTCCTTCCCCCCTTTTTTTATTTTTCCATCTACATAACCTTTTGAGGGCTTGTTTTTTGCTGGGCAAGATGTAGTTTTTAATAGTGCCACTGACCACGACATATAATGTACTGGAAAACTGCAAAAAAAATTCTAAGTAGGGTGAAATGTGAAAAAAACTTACTGATGCCGTGTTTGCAAGGGTTTTGTTTTTACAGAGTTTACTCCTTGGTATAAATGATGCATTATCTGTATTCTGCAGGTTGATACGATTCTGGCAATACCAAGCATTTAGGGTTTTCTTTCTATTATAGTATGATAAAAGTGATGGTGCATTTTTTGCCGGCTGAAGTGTACTTTTTTACTGCTACTATTTTGGGATAGAGTTCACTTTTTTGATTATTTTTATTCCAAATTTTAGGGATAATGAAATGACCAAAAACCCACAATTTTAGTATTTTAAATGTTTATTCTTCTACGGTGTTCAGTGTACAATAATAATAATAAATTATGTTAATAGATTTAATGGATTGGACTTTTATGGACATAGCAAAGCCAATTATTTGTAACTTTAATTAATTATTTATTTTTATTTGTAAAATGCCAAAGGGGGAGAGGGTGACTTTAAAGTTTTAATATTTTTTTATATTTATTTTACTTTATTTTTTAATTAGTCCCCCTAGGGTACTTGACCACTAGGTGGCATGACTGTTTGTCCAATTGTACTGCCTTATGTAGGATCACACCCGCTTGTACATACATCACAGTTTTGGAAGCCTGCACATGTAAAAGTGTATTAACAAAAATATTTTGGCAGGATTCTCATAATGCTTAAATAGTGTAAATGGTCAAAAAATGCACCAAATTTATGGATCCCATTTAATAAATTTGGTGTATCTTTAAATACTGTTGGCTAAATTTATAACACCGATTAGTTTGCTTAGCTTGTGCTAATAATAGTGCCAAAATTTTGGCATATTTGCATGCGTACAGTTGACAACAATGAAAAAGGCAAAATGCACCAAAACTAATAAGGTCAATGCTATACACCACAGTTATTATGGGTTTTATACCATCCAACAAACCCAACAAAATTGGTGTTACCTCAGTAAGAGGTGCATGGCTTTACCGAAAAGGGGCATGGCTAAGAGTGCAACGCCATATGGCAAACAAATGTGCAAAAATTAGTGGCATAAAGTAAGCCAACTAATAGAAGGTGAAAAGTTAGACTAGACAGTCTAATCATACACCACATTTATCTACAGTATGATAAATTGTAAGACTGTTGAGTCTAAGTTTACACTGTCTAAGTACTAGATATTATTGATAAATATGCCCCAATGTTGTACAATAAACCAAGCTATTTTCCACAAGGTCACGCTTTACATGAAGCTATACCCTCCTTCCCTATGCCTAGTGAATCACCAAAGTCCTCATCACATTCATGGGATGGCTTTGTGGACAAAAATTTAGACAGGGGGCTCTCCATCTCTACTGCAGGTTTACTGATGACTGCTAAGTCCAATTCGAGACAGGCAGATCCAGCCACAGCAATCCCAGAGGAAAGTATGTTTCCGATTTGTTGCTGCAATATCATGGTTCTTTTTTTATTTTCTCTTGTTCTTGAGAGAAGCCCTGCAAGTGTTCTCAAAAAAGAAGGCAGCTTAGTGTGTTATGTACCACCATGCTTTGTGGTTGGAGGCTAGTGTAGACCACTTGTTGTGATCAACATGCTGGGCTTCAAAGTATTTCTTTATAGAGTCCTTATACCTCTTCCTTGATGCTCTTAGCAGTTCTGAGCTCACTAAGCATCACTATCTTGGGTGATTTTTCATCCTGAAGATATGTCCTGCTCTGTGTAATTGCGTGTTCAGTAGAATAGCTTCAATTTCTGCCTGTTCTAGGACTTAAATTTTGGCAGTGAAGTCATACCAGTGAATGTTGAGAATGGAGAGGAGGCATCGCTGATGGAAATGTTTGAAGATTCATAGGTGGTGGTGATCGATGACCCATGACTCTGAGCCATACAGAGTGGCTGTCAATATGACAGCTCTTTGTGCTTTTCTTTAGGTGTAAGTTGTGTCACACTCTTTTGAATAATCTGCCAAATCTGCTACTTGTCTTTGCCAGTCTATTGTCAATCTCTTTAACAATCTTGACATCTAATGAGATGACACGTTCCAGGTAGCTGAACTTATGGACATACAAAAGTGCCAAAACGTGTCAAAAACACATAATGTGTGGGGCAGTGCATGAAAACCAGAATCCTGGCATGATTGTCATTGAACATCTACTCCATTGTGTAGGGAAGTTGTATACAAATGGATCTAGGTACTTCTAGAAATGCTATACAGTACAAAAAACAGAGGGCAGACATATGCACAAAACTACTGCTGTGATAGCACCAGCAGACCAGTTAATGACACCACAGTATAATATCAATGTATCCTGTAAGTGCAAAAACAAATGGAAAACAAGTATGCCACAAAAACAAAAAAGGGACCTGATCTTACGTAATTTACTGAACAAGGGTGTGATGTACATTAATCATCTATTCTCTAATGAGATTACACCATGTGGGAAATCAGACACTTGATGTAATGCATTCCTTTAAATGAGCACTCAGACAGCCCCAGAAGATGAAATTATTTATTTACTTGATTTCTTTAACCCTACCTCCAATGGCCAAATGAAATTCATTCTATTTTAAAATGCAGCAGACGGCTTTTTCAAAAATTTGTTTAGGTTTTTAATTGATTTATACGGTCATGCTTTTTTTGTCCTGAATGACTCATGGATTCAAAATTGCTTTGCACCCTGAAATTTCCTTTCACAAAGGAAAAAAAATGTTTCCACTTGAGAATTCATGTTTCAGTTAGCAAAGGATTAGAGCCAACAAGTTACACTGCATTGGCACACCAGCCAAGGAAATATTGGCAGAAAAAAATTAATTTACATTTTGCACGTGCAACCGTGTTATTTTGAGTTATTTTTTTTAGTCTTTAAATGGTATGAAGGTAGAAATTGAAGCTGTTTGATGTCTTATCATACCGCATACAAAACATATAGAAATAATAATGTAATTCATAAATAAATAGTTATTATTCAACAGAAGATTTAAAAAATAAGAAATATTTGTAAATGTATACATTGTTTCATTAAATTGCAATTAACATATATTTTTCTTCTTATTTTTATTTATTTATTTTTATCATAGTTTTATGTTCACTTTTTTGAATAACCTGCGATAAGTTATGCATTTCAAGTGCTTTGGCAAGATAAGTTAAATTACTTCATTCTGGACGGCTCACATTATTGTCTTTAAACACAGTAGTCTAATTAACTGAAAAACGTCTTATAAAGAGATCCAACTGTGTGCAAGAAACCACAAAACCTTGTGAACACTTGTATAATTGTGGAAATTAGTCATATTTTAAGTGACAAAAGGTACCAAGTGATCTGTTAAATTGCATATTCTCCTGCTGTTTAGGAAGGTATTGAATATGCAGGGAATAATATCCTCTCATCAATATAGCAGTAGGTTTTTTTTTTAGATGCTTGAGATTTACAACCTAACACTAAGACAATAAATCTTGGTCATGGATTGGTGTTTTTAGAAATTGGTCATGATAGTCCTGGTGCCAATTCCCCTTGTATATAGGGGCATGTCTATTGAAGTGCCAGGATTACTATGAATGTCTTTGTCAAGACCACTACTGGAGGCCAGAAAGGGCTGAATGAAATTATTTGAAGGCCAATAATGTCTTTAAGATGTTATAAATGCTATTTGAGATCACCGTGTGACTAAATGTATAATTACATAATATATTAAATTGGTGTTTACTATTTATTCAGTAAGTCCACACCAGCCTTAAATGCAAGTGTTATTTTCTAGTCAGTTTCCTGAAAGTTGCCTGCAATTAGGTTATCTACTTGAGACATTTTATACATAGCCCAGTAGTGTATTTGCAGAATACACCACTGTTATTTCATTAGTAGAAAGTAGTTAATTTCTTAAAATAGCTCTCCTGACATGTTTTGCCTTAACATTGCCTCTTTAGCAGTAGCATGTTGTTTGCATCTATAACATTCGTTCACGTATCTAATTTACCTTTTCAACAGCATCAAGGGATGCACCCAGGGGGACAGAGGGATCTGAGCAATTCGAACTCACCATGTGCAGCTCTGGATTCCAGAGGGTGTCTGGCTGTTCCAGGTGGCCTTCACCATGTACTGTGGTTGCCTGGTTTGGACTTATGGGGGAGCAGAGAACCAGCGACTCCCTGCTTTGCCATTTACTCTTATAGGTCTCAGGCTGCCTTAGGATTGCAGCCTACAAGGTTTCCTGTTGCGGACAGCATGATTATATTCTAGCACATGCCACCTGCAATGGATGGAGGAGCAAGCTGCTTAGCATGGGAATGGGTAAGTTTTATATTTTTTATTTCAATTAACAGAAAAGGGGCACTATTTATTCTGAGGACCCAACTTATTTAATAGAGGGCCCTTCCTAACGACCAAATAGGGGTCTTAAAGGGAATTTGTCACATAGATTATGCCCCCTTACTTAGGACAGCACAAGCTAGTGACAGACATGTTGTTTCCAGCGCTGTGTCCCTTATTCTGTAAGATGCTGGAGTTTTAGAGCATATAATGCTCAAATCTTATTCATGAACAGGTGTTAGCCCCGCCTACCAAATGCTAATCCCGCCCACCTGACAGTTATTCACATGTTTCTACCTATTCACAGTACTAGGTTTATCAGTTGTGGTGGGCGGGGCTAGCCTCAGATGGGCGGTGTATGAAAAAAACAGACTCTTTGTTTGATTCTTTTCCAGCTGAAAACTGCAGATTTAAACATTCAATACTCGAAAACGACAGAATCTTACAGAATAAGGGACACAGCGCTGGAAACAGCATGTCTGTCACTATCTTGTGCTGTCCTCAGAAAGGAGGGCATAAACTATGTGACAGGTTCTTTTTAACTGCCTAACAGAGGGTCTACCTACCTACTGACCCACCTGCCTACTTATTTACTGGGACCCATCCTACCTAATTAGGGCCCCACCTACCTAATTAGGGTCCTGCATTTTTAGCTACCTAATGGGGGTTTTATCTACCTTGCTACCTAATAGGAAGTTATTTATCTAATAGTGAGTTACATACCTAATGGAGATTTTAACTGTCTATCTAGCTACCTATTAGAATCCTTACTCACCTAAAAGGAGGGATCTGCCTACTTATTAACATACCTAATTTGGAGGGCTGCATAACAAAATAGGGACCTATGAACTTAAAAATGGTGGTCTAACCATCTCTCCGCCTACTTTTAGAGGATAACTATCAAATAGAGGATGTACCTACCTGCTATATAGCACTTCACACAATAATTATTTCTATTATGGGTGCAAGACTTTTTGTTTTCGCCACTAAAAGTCCATTTTCTTTTGACTGTGGTTTGGAATTTTGTATAGAGATGGGGAATAGGAAGGGAGATGCTAGAAAAGTAAGAAGTCTAAGATGTTTGCGCAGCATGAGTTTAACCTAGAAGAATTTGGCTCTTTTGAGAGGTAAAGATAGAGTAGGACCACCCGGCTTTGAGATCACGTTGTAAGTTCGTGAGTGGCTTAAGCATTTTTTGATCAAAACGTGTGAACTAAGAATCTCAAAGTTTTTTTCATGTATGATAGATAGCATAAATGCTTCTTTAGGGATTTCCATGTAATGTATTAACCTAGAAGAAGTCACCAGGGCAGACTTGGCTGGATAGAAAAGAAAAACGGAAAGAAAATTACTCTAATCTGAGAAGTTCTGTGAGTCTCTGGCTGTAACTTTACTGTAATCACTTGTAAAATATGCAGAGCACCTGGAAACAACTATGATAGTAGTCACTATTGTTTATTGTATAGTGCACTTTTTTCAGTAATAGTATGGCTGTATTATTTATTCACTATGTGGCGATAAAGTGCTCTTGTTCTGGCAGTATTATTTGGTCCTCATGTAGTGATATTATTGCTAATTCTAATCTTGGTATAGTGGGATTTGTTCGGTACCAGTGCCATGGTAATATGTTGGTGAGATGTTCTCCATGTAGTATTATTTGGTAACTGTATTATTTAGAGGAAACATATTACCATACGTAAGGTCTTTTGAAAAGGCAAATTATTATCACTGATTTTCTTGAAACAGTGTACTGCTGAGGTGATGTATTAGTGTGGAAAATGGGTTAAATTATTGAAAAAAACATAAATACACCCTACAGTTCATGATGGGAACTGCAGCGGTCTATACTCATTGAAAACAGTGGACACTGCAGTTGCCTTTTTAAAGAATATTTTAAGCATATTGTGTAAACTCAGCCTTATTAAGCAATCTGTAACACACAGAGCTTGTGGGCAAAATGTTTTAGGAGGCTAGTAATTCCCCTGACTCCAGTGAACACACAACTTTCCTTTACGGCATCCCCCATACCATATCTATTAAGAAGGCTCTGGACTTCTTTATTTTGTATATTTCACTCATTCCTCTGCAGGTCAGCCCCCTGTCTGCTTCACTTTAAAATGCCATGTTAAATTATAAATTTCGCCCTACATTCTCTTGTTCTGTGATTAGCTATATTTCCCATCATATAAGCTGAGATAACACAAGGTTACAATCTGGAAAGTTGGCAGGAATTTGACTATTTATCACCAGTAACTGTGATAGGAGAAACTGTTCCCACACTCTTACCATTGTAAGTCTGCGTAGAACAATCCATGAAGTTGTAACATATTGGAAGTTTGGATGCTTTAAATGGCAACAGATATCACATCTGAGGAGCAAAACAAATTCTACAAATATCTCAATATGGTAATAGCAAGTAAATTATGTAAATACATTAACTTCATAAAGTAAAAAAAAAGGTGTGGAGTGCTACTTTAATGCTTGTTTGAATACGTTGTTTGACTAGAGCAAATCTTTGCCAAAGAGCATTACTAGACCAAAAGTCTCTATACCACTGATCTCTTCACTAAGAATCAGTATCTCCCAATCTGAGCTGCAGCTAAGATATCTCCTTAGCCAACCTTTACCCTTCTTCATAGACGGAACTTGTTGCTTCTGGGTCCTAGTGCAATTAGTGAAATGGTGCCCCTTAACCTCCATGTGCCATTTACAATCCTGTTGCAGAAGCTTTTGGGACAACCTCAGTGTGCAGAGCCCCTGCCCTTCTTTGTAATGATGAGGGGCAGTCAGCTTTGAAACAGCTGTCTACAGATATGTGACTCTCTCTTTTGGCGGATACCCTGGTTTGGCTAATATAAATTATTTTTTGTCACTCACCTTTAAAATTTCTATATGAATAAATAAAGTCATTGTAGCATATAAAGCATATTAAACATATATAAAACATTTCCCATATGTAAAAAAATGAGTGAAACAAGTACAATAGAATCACGATAATGAACAGAAACATAAACAGAAAAAAATATTCTACAAATAAATTAGGATGAATTGCATTATACCTAATAAGCAAATTCAATTTACTGGACCCTAAAAATGCTCAACAACAGCCACTGTTATGATATGAAGAGAGAACCAAAAACTAGTCGGATCCTAATCAGAATCTGACCAGTCTTTTCCACAATATTTTTTGTCCCAGTTTTTTTGCCGCGGTTTTCGGATTCCAGCTATCCCACTGATTTGAACAGTGCTATAATCCGCTGTTTTAAAGTGAAATATGGCAGATTAAAGAGCATGTTCTAAATTTTTAGACCAAGTGTTTGAATTTAAAATCTAACCTCAGAAAATCCAAGCTGTTTAGACTGCAACTCGGATTTTCTATTGAGGTCTATAGGATTGATTTACAATCAGATTTCTGCGGATTCTAAATACTGAATCAGCTAAAAATTCTGACAGTAAATCACTGTCGTGTAGAGGTAGCCTAAGGCCCTTGGAGAGTTTTTACTTAATATTATACAACATTTTGGAGTCCATTCAATCACATCTAGTCATGCATGTGATCTTAATCTGACTAACTTAACCAGTTGATCATTTGTCAACATCTCAGGATGACCCAAGTAAGTCCTTCTCAAAAAGGACTTCTGACTCAGCAGAGTGTACACAAGAGGACATGTATTTATACAGATATTGAAGAAATCATCGCCTGAAAGGTGTTTTACTCCATCTTCTACTGAAGTCAAAATTTGAGCAATTTTGAATTAAGATAAAAGAACCTCATGTAACAGATGTCTGTCAGTGTGGTTTTCTCATAGACTGGACTGAATCAGTTATGAACACCTTTGCTATTTCTCAAACCTTATTCATTTATAATTCTCTGTATTTGGTCTCACTCTCCAACTCTGCTAAATATTTAAGCTAAGCTTCTATTAAGTTTTAATCTGATAATATGGATATTTTGCCAGTTTTTTCAGCTTCCAAAAGACAATTCATAGACTGGAAAGAGATTCTGCTGCTTAAAGTATAAGAAACAACATTTGGAGATTAGAGAAAGTAGATTAATATGACTAAATGATAGGAAGTTAAAACTACTTTAGATGCATTAGGATGGTATTAAGTTAAGGGGTATTTTCTTGTTAACATATATGATAACACCACTAAATCATCAATAATCAAAGGAGGAATTGGTTCATAGGATAATTTTCACAGGGGAAATATAATGCAATTTAGTATGTAATTCGAATGTGGTCTCTTAGGGCCTATTAATTTTGTTTGAGTACAATAGGGCTTGCAACGGTAACGAGGCCCCAATACCTGTAAATGGATGAAGGGTATTGAGGCTCAGTTATCTTGACCCACTGCATCTCAAATTATAATCACAGATACCGCTATCTAAAATATGTGGAATTAGATAGACCAAGTCAACACTATAAATTCTTGGTCATGTTCCTCAAACAACTCCTTGATAATTTTTTCACTTTAGCAGAGTGTACTATCCTGTTGAAGAGACCACTGCAGTTAGTGGATATACTGTAGTTGCCATAAAGAGCTGTACTTGGTTTGCAACATTGTTTAGGTAGGTGGTACATGTTATTAATACAATTACGTGCCTGGGCGCCATCAGGGCAGAATTAGCAGTACTCCTGTCAAGGGCCCTGATTAAATTTCCTAAAAACAGGGGCCCAGATGCTTCAGCTGTATGGGGCCCTGAAATTACTTATGGCAGTCTTGATTATATGTATGCCAGAAACCAAGCTTTCTCAGTTGAAAACTTCCCAGAGCCTTCAGTGGCTTGCAGAGAGTAACCTTCTTACACTATTACAAGTGAACAGGTAGGAAGGACTGGAACTCTGACCAGTCTTTTGACACCCACTATGGTGTTATAAGCTCAGGTTTTAATGGGAGGAGGTATGTTATTTGGTGTTATTGTTCTCATACTCTCTCATACTGGTCACTGGAAGTTCAACATGTTCCTCAGGGCAAAAAAACTTGTGAGGATTGAAATAAAAAGTTTTTGCCTTACATAGAAAATCCCTTAGACTAAAAGAAGATTGTTAACCCCCAAAAAAGGAAGCTACAGCCAATTGGAAAAGACCATAATGATTTAACAAGACAAGTTTCACTCAAAACAAGCTTCACCATGGTTGACCAAAGAAGTTGAGTGAATGTGCTCAGTGTCATATTCAGAGTTTGCCTTCTCAAAATAGATGTATGAGTTCTGCCACCATTGCTTCAGAGGTTAAAGGGATGGGGGGTTAATGTGTCAGTGCTCAGACCACTGCATCAAATTGGTCTGCATGGTTGTTGTCTCAGAATGAAAACTCTTCTAAAGATGATGCATAATAAAGCCCACAAACAGTTTGCGAAGACAAGCACACTAAGGACTTGAATTACTGGAACCATGTCCTGTGGTCTGATGAGAAAAAGAAAACTTATTTGGTTTGGATAGTGTCAAGTGTGTGCAACCAGGTGCAGAGTATCTAGTGCTGGATAATATTGGAGGCCACACAAAATATTGACACTGAGCACAATTTGTCCATTCTCATTTAGGGAAAAAATTTCACTTTTGTTGCCAGCGTTTTAACATTGATGGTTGTGTGTTGGTTTTTTGAGTGCCGCCCAAATTTTTACTGTTTTTGCAAGCTGTACACTGACTACTTTACATTTCAAAGTTTCATATCTTCAGTGTTGTGCCATGAAAAGATATAATAAAATATTTACAAAACTGGGAAAGGTGTACTCACTTTTCTGAGATACCGTATATAAGTCAATGGGGAGGCTAAAAACCATATTCAAAAACTGTGCCAAAATATGTGCCAAAAACCGCACAAATAGTTTTCTGGTTGTTTTTTAGACTTCCACATTGACTTCAATAGTAAATTTTCCACTCTTTGGCTCAGTTATGAATACCTACACTGACAAGGGAGACCAGAATCCTTTGTGAAGCAGATTTCCCATAGCTGGTTCTGCATTAGTGGAAACCTAGTTAACTTTACAGAAAATAGACAAATATGCATTAGCTTTCTGCTTTACATAATTTAGCACAGAGCAGGGAAAGAGGAAGAACCATGGTGGATACTCTCAGGAAAGCAATCAGTTTGTAGTCCATTCTAGGTCCAGAGTCTCCAAAGACTGACCCAAAATAACTACATGAATGAGAATTTACTACAATCTCAAAAAAAAAAAGAATATAATTGTAAAATTTTTAAAAGGGTTTTATTCCGGGGCTATTTTTTTTATTTTTTAAATTTGGGCTCAAAATGTATTTTATTAAACCTTGTTTAATTTTTCTTTAACTGAAATGATTCTATACAACATTTGGGTTTTCTATTGACTTTAAATTATTGATTTTAAATTATTTTTTCAGTGATTTTTCAAATTTTTTTGGGAGATGCATTTAGTAAAAGGAAGTAAATTAAAAAACTAATTTTTATAGATAGAAAAATGGGGAAAAATTTTAAAAAATTTTGGTTTTCCGGTCCCCCTCCCCCAAATTTTTCCCGACAAAATTTTTTTTCCCCGGTTTCCCGAATTACTTCGGGCACGAATCAGGGTTTAAAAAACAGCTTTTTTCCCGGGGCCTGGCCCAAAAACCTGCCAGGGTGCTTTTTGGGAAACTTTTGTGCCATGCATTTAAAATATGCAGGGGAGCTTGGTTTTGGTCTTATACAATTTTTGGGTGTTTTAAAGTATGACAAGCACTTGCGGGCCGCCCCCTTTTAAAAATTCGCTTAAATATAAAAATTGCACCGGGGGCATTAGGGGGGCCCAAAACTGCCAAAAAATTTAAAAACCCGGAACAAAGTTGATAAAGTCTTTGGGCAGAAAAAGCTGGGAAAAAAAAAAAAAATTTTGGACCCTTCCGGGGTTTGGAAAAACATTAGTGAAAAAAGGGGGTTGTGGAGGTGACGGGGGCGGCCACAGCAGCATGAGGTCAGACAGTGGCACAATGACATTCGGGGAAGTGGAAAAAAAACATTTCCAGGCCGCAGAGGCACAATGACACAGTGTGGAGGTCCGGGTCCCAGCGCATGGGGTTTCAGGCAGTGGCCACTTTTGAAAAAATTCGGGAGCTGGAAAAAAAGGAGTAGGCCAACGAGTGGTAAAGGGGACCCCAGTGGGGGGGGGCAGGGCCCGGAGCAACAGCAGCAGAATAAGGTCAGACAGTGGCACAAAGGGAACCAGTGTGGAGGGCACGGCAGCACCCACGGCGGGCGGGCATGGGGATAGGAAAAAATTTTGGCACAATGAACAGGTGGGGAAGGGCACGACAGGAGTCACAGCACCCAGCAGGGTAAAGGAAAGTGGCCCCAATGACATTCTGCGGGTTTGGCAAAATAGAAATTAAGGCCACTAGGGGGCAAAATTTTGACTGAGAGCGGGGTTTCCCGGCGGCAGCGGGAAAATGAGGTGGGGATTGGCACAATGACGGGGAGAGGGGGAGGTGTTTACGGAAAAGAAAACAGCATGAGGTCAGAGATTTGGCCCCCAATGACATTCGGGAGGTGGCAAAAAAAAGTCCCAAAAAGGCCGCAGTGGGCCCCCAAATTGAAAACAGTTGTGGATGTCACGGCAACGCAAAGCAAAAAAAAGCATTGAGAAACATAGAGTGGAAAAAATGACGGGGGTGTTGAGGGTGGGGTGGCCCAAACCAGCCCCTTTGGTAAGCCCCCGGTGGTAGGGGGAGGGGAGAAACTATAGCAGATTTTGTGGCATCAGGGGGGGTTGGGGGGCCATCGGGAATAGTGGGAAAGGGGGCGGGGTAGTTTGAAACCCCAGGACTAACCCCTAAGGCATTTTTGGGTGGGGAAAAAATTCCTGGCCGTCCACGCCTGTTTATCTTGAAAAAGGTCGTGTTAAACTTTTCCCCGTGGAAAAAGCGGGTTCTCCTTGGGGGGAAACGATCCCCCCCGCCGAAATAAAACACCCGCTTGATGCCCCCACTACTGGCCGGGGCGGGAAAAGGGCTTCTCCACTGCAAACCCCCCGGAATTTGGGGGCCAAAACACCCAGTTTGGTCCCCAAAGTAGTCCAGGGATTTTCTAAATGGGGTGGCAGAGTGCGGGTCCAAGTAGGCCCAAACCTTTTTTTTTGGGGGGAATTTGCCCCCAGGGCCCTGTTTGCTGCTGCTGCGGGGTAAATTGCCCTCCCCCATAGGGGGTGAAGGAAGGGTGCTCATTATTAAACTCCAGATTTGGGGTTACTGCTGATGGAGTTTGGAAATGCTCCCCCCCCCCCAAACCTTCCCCCCACCCCCGTGGCCCGGGTAGTGTGACGCAAAATGTGGAAACCCCCCGGGTTCAGACCTGTAGAGGGGGGGACGATGCCGCCATAGGCAGGGGCCCAAAACTATTAGGATTTTTTCCCCTTTAGTATTTGAGTTTGTTTCCCTCTCAATAGGGGGAAAAAAAAGGCTCCCTTTTTGGGCCCGGTTTTAGGGGGAAGGGTTTCCAATAGGGTGGAGAGCCAGAGTCTTTCCCTTTTGCCGGATGTGACTATTCGGCTGTCAAAAGCCAGGAAAAATAAGCATGCTGCGGGACATTGCACAAGTGACCCCCCGAGGGGCCCCTGCCTCCCATTTCCACTGTTACTGCCACGGTCCCTTGGGAGTCATCTGCCTTTTTCTTCCAAAATCTCCACCCAAAACCCCCTCCAGTGCCCGCTCCTCCTCTCTTGTCACATGGGAAAGAAAATCCCCTCATTTTTTACCAGCCCAAACTTCTGCTCCAATGTCTCCTCCCCCTCCATTTCAAATCCCCACCGGACTCATGTGGGGCCCCGAGATGTAGTCGCCAAAATTCTCCCGTCCCCGCCCGACAGTTTTTTTAGATCTGTTTCCCGGACATGAAGCAAATTTGGGAATGACGTTTTTTCCCCAAATCCTGGCGGGTGAAAATAACGGGGGCCTCCTCGAATGGCCCCAACAAAAAGGCACGGTGTCAGCATGAGCTGGGCCCCTGGCTGGGCATCAAAATTACACAGGGGAGTTTTTCGTCTGCCTGGATCATCAAAAAAAACGGTTTTTGGCCTTTCTCTGTTTTATACAGTCGGGGTTTTAAAAATTTTGCAGGCTGGAAATTTCCCGCGGGTGGAAAAAATCGCATTCAGAGCGTGTTGGGGGGGGGGGCCGTTCGCCGCTGCCCAAATCGAGGGGGGTGTTCCCGGTTTGTACGAAAAAGGGTATAAAGTGCATGCACAGTTTCCTGGCCCAAATTTTAGAATGTTTGAAGGGTCGGTGGGGAAAACTTTTCCCCGGGAAACCCTTTTTAAAAACCCGGGTTGAACACGTCGGCGCATTTCAGGGGGGCCCTGGCCATCCCTCCTCGGTGCGCGGGGGGGGAAACCCTGTTCCCCCCCATTTTCCCCTTAAAACCCTGGTTCCGATTTGGGAGTTGGCGCGGAGAAAAAGCCCACATCGATTTCTTTCTGCATTTACGCGGGGCGTTCCTCCCCTGTGGTGCTTTTTGGGTTTTCCCCAGGCAAAACTAGGTGTGAACCCGCGTGACACCCACCTGTCCCCCACACATGTGGTTTGATGGGAGCCGTACCCTTTTGGAGGGTGAGATGGTGGTGGTGGTGGAGGAGGAGGAGGTGGGGCATTGGCGCAGGAAACGCAGGTTTGACAAAGTGGAGGAGGGAAAAACCGGGTCTCCCGTCCAAGGGTTTGGGTTTGGGGGCCTGGGGCCCCGGAAGCCCTTTTACCCCGTGGGCCCTTTAAAAGGGCATTTTATGGCCCCCGGGCCCTTGTTACGGGTCCAGCGTTTCCCCGCTTTCCGGGGTACATTGGAACAACCCAATTTTGTCAAGGGGCTGACCCCCCTTTTCTTTTTCTACATATTTTTGAAGTGTGGTACTGCCTTTTTTGGGAAAAGAAATTTTGGCTTGGAACTCTCCAAAACTCGGCCCCGGAACCCGCCATTTGTTCTTGGGAAAGGGGCAGAGGGCCACCAAATTTTGGGAAAGGGGGGGGGCTTTCAGTACCAACAACTTGGGGCAGGAGGGAGGTCAGCATGCTGCACCTTAGGGTTTGGGTTTTTACGCATAATGTTGTCTCTTTACCTTTGCCTTTTCCCGAAAAAGAATGTGGCGCCCCTGAGATAGCGGGGGCAGGAGCTTTGGACCGGGGGGAGGATGTCAAAAAAGAAAAGCTGCCTTTGCAGAGGTGGTTTGGGGCCTTGACTGGTGAAAAGGGATGGGGTGCCAACTGGCCCCTGCTGCTGCTGCAGCGGCCCGGGGTGGACCACCACTTTTGGGGCCACGTTTCTCCCAGGCCACCGGATTTTTTGGGCCCCTTTCATTTTTGTTGACGCAGGGGGGGGTTTTGCCAACGTTGCTTTCCCCGGCCACGCCCCCCCCCCCCCCCCCCCCCCCCTTTATTTCCCGCCCAAAAGATTTCATATACCCATATTCGGCTTTCCCCCGGTGTTTAGGGAAAAAACTGCCACACCCCCGGTAGTGTTTTTCCGGCCCAAAAGTCCGCCACTGAGTGGGGCTACTGCCGCCGCTGCCCCGCTGAGCCCCTGTGCCCCTACTGTTTGGACCCCCGGAAGCCCGGGGTTTTTACCCCCTGGCCCCTTGGCTCCTGACCTCCCTGCTGCTTTCCATGGGTGACTCACGGCCCACAAACCCCCTTGTGGGTGCGGGCCCCTGCCTGAAGCGCAAGCTGACGCCCTCTTCTCCTGAAAGTGATGAAGCCCTTGCCCTTTACCCGGGGTCCCAAGTGGGGGTCGGGGTACATTTTCATTATTTGTGTTTCACGTCCCCCCCCCTTCCTCAAATCAAACCCGGGCTTGGTAAGCCGAGGTGAAACCTTTTCCCCCACATGACCTCCCCCTGCCACTCTCCCCAAACTATACTTTGCCGCCCACTGCAAGAAGTGGGGGTAATTTGGCCCCCTTTTTTCGCTGCCAAGTAGCTGTGACTGCCCTCCCCAAATTGTTTTATCCCCGTTATTTGTGGCGCTGAAACCCAGACCAAATAGTAGATCCCTGGCTGGGGGGAAAATGGTGGGACGAGGCGGGCTGAGGAAGGTGGGGCCCCCTGAAAACCCCCCCGGGCCATGCCAATAAAATGGTGTCTGAGGTTCCCAACCCCACCCCCCCCTTGGCTGGGGGGTTTTCAGTGTAAACTGGGGGGAAGAGGGGTTTTTCCCAGGTTAAAAAAATCAAGAAACCCTTGGGTTGGTGAACAACACCGGCCCCTTGGTTGGGGCAGCGGCAGTTGTGGGGTCACCCAGTGGGGCCCCTGCTGCGACGTCCCCTTTCTGTGCTGCGCCCGGGCCCGTTTTAGAAATTTTTTGTGCCACTGCCCTTTGCAGTTTCAGGCCTGGGCCCCCTCTCTGTCTGACATACTGTTTGTTTTTAAAAATTTACGGGCAATGTTTTTATGAAGCTAAATTTTATATGATAAATTTTACACCCCCCTTTTTTTACTCCAAAAGAACCCCTTAGTAACAAACTTGGGTAAAACCCTTTGGGTTTTAAAATTTTGCCCCCCCAAAAAGGGAAAGGAAAAAAATTTTTTGTATGTGTCCCTTTACAAGACTGTGTGTTTTTCTAAATGTAAAAAACCCCCCAAAAAGGTTAAATTTTTCCTTGTTTTTGAAAATTTTGCACAAAAAAAAATTTTATATATTTCTGTTGAAAAAGACCCGGGTTTTTTTTTTGTCAGCCAAAAGCCCGAAAAACAAAGCCCCTTTAAATTTAAAACCCCTGGGTGTAAATTTCCCCAATAGAATTTAGCCACCACCCAAATTGTAGCTTTGGGAAACGTTTTAACAAATGGGTATTTTTTAAGCCACACAACAAGGATAAAAAATTTTAATTTAAACCCTTTTCTTGTGAATTTGGCTACCAAAAAATATATATATTTGGGGGTTGAAAAAGACGATTTATTTTTGTTCCGAAAAACCAGCAAAAAACAATGCTTAAAATTAAAACCCCCGGAGTTTAAAATTTTTCAAAAGAATTGAGCCAACCAAAATAGTAGGGTTTGTAGGTGTTTTCATGGCGTATTTTTTTACGCCACACAACCCAAAAGATAAAATTGTAATTAAACCCTTTGCTTGTGAAATTTGGCTACCAAAAAAAAAAAATTTTTATTTGGGGGTGGGAAAAAAAGGGGTTTTTTTTTGTCAGCACCCGCAAACAAAAACAAAAGCTTTAAATTTTCCCCTGGATGTAAATTGCGCAAAAGAATTGAAGGGGGAAAACCCCAAAATAGTAGCTTTGAGGGGTTTTCATGGGTTTTTTTTCCCACGGCCCCACAACAAAAGTTAAAAAATTTTAAAATTTAAACCCTTTTCTTTTTGAAAATTTGGCTACCAAAAAAAAAAATATATATTTGGCGTTGGGAAAAAAACGGGGTTTTTTTTTGTCAGCACACAGCAAAAAAAAACCCTAATTAAAACCCCGGATGTAAATTGCGCAATTTGAATTGAGCCCCCCACAAACTAGTTTGTTTTTTTTGTTTGCGTGTTACCCAAAGGTGTATTTTTTAAAGCCCCACAACAAGAGTAAAATTGTAATTTTAAAATTTGGGTTGTGAATTTTTTGGGGTACCAAAAAAAAAAATATTTTATTTGGCGTTTAAAAAAAGACGGTTTATTTTTGTCGCACAAACAAACAAAACAACGCTTAATTAAACCCCCGGAGGGAAATTTCGCAATAGAAATTTAGCCACCCCAAACTTGTAGCTTTTGTAGCTTTTTACAAAGGGTATTTTCCCACCCCACAACAAGAGAAAAAAAGTAATTAACCTTTTCTTGTGAATTAGGCTACCAAAAAAAAAATATATATTTGGGTTAAAAAGACGGTTTATTTTTTTCAGAAAAACCCCGCAAAAAACCCCAAAAAGTTTTTAAATTTTTCCCCCGGATGTAAATTGGGCAATTGAATTGAGCCACCACAAACTAGTAGGCCCCTTTGTATTCAAGTTTTACAATGGTGTATTTTCTACGCCACCCCAACAAGAGATTAAAATTTTTAATTAACCCTTTTCTTGTGGGAAATTTGGCTACAAAAAAAAAAATTTATTTGGGGTTTGAAAAAGGAGGTTTATTTTTTTCAGCAAACAGCCCCAAAACAACGCCCTTTAAAAAAAAACCTGGATGTAAAAGAAATTTAAGCAGCCCAAAAAAGAAGTGGTATTTGTATTTTAAAAAAGCTGGTTTCTTTAAAAGATTTCAACAGGAACTGGCTTAAAAATCCCAAATTTGGGGGTATTGAATGTTTTAAAGCAGCTGCCCGTGGGAAGCACATGGATTTCGAAACCAATACCCCAAAAAAAAACCCGAAATAGAAAAATTCAGAGGAAAAGTCTTTTGAGACAAACTGAGGGCACCCACAAAAAAACGCTGTGTAAAAAAACAGTTCTTCAGAAAGCGTTTCACCCGCAGAAACACCTTCCCTGTCAGTACAGTGAGAGGAGTGGGGAGTCCGGGCGGGGCTCGGTCTTTTTATTGTGGGGTTTTGGGACGGGCACAGAATCCCGCCGGTCTCTGGGTTGGCTTATCTCTGCACCTGTCATGCGGCTATGTCCTTTCCTCCCAGAGTGCTTTGCCCCATGTAACGCCATTTTTGCTCGCAGCCATTTTATCAATGAAAAGCACACTTCGTTCCCCCGAAACACCCCAAAAATTTGATTTCGTTTCGAAACCCCCAAGGTTTTTTCCTGAAAAAATAAAAAGGGAAATTTCCCCCCGTTTTGGAAACGATTCGCCCCATCTTAAATTATAGACGATTCTATGAAAAAAAAAAAAACTAGCTTAATCCAGTGCTTAACAATTGTCCAGAAACATAAGTTTTCCCGTTGTAAAAAAATAGTCCCACAATGAATTTCAAGGGAAGGGTTTTTTAGCTTCTCTCCGTGAGGGGGAAAAGAGGCAAATGCTTTTTGGTTTTACTAAACACAAAGCCCTAACTTTGCAGGGTGCCCAAGCACAAAACCCCGGGTGACAAGGCACATGCACAAATGACCCCTATGATTGACCTTCTGTGATCTAATAATGTGGTAATGGACCAAAAACCAGAAGGTTAATGTGGAAATGTTATTGTGTTAAATTTAGATTAATTTAAGGGCATTGAACTTTAGCTCTGTTATTTTGTTATATTCTTGATTTGCAAACAATTAAAATGGTGTGCAGAATATTTAATTTACATAATATAAAATGGGATGTGTGATTAAAATGTAATACAACTGGCCACAACACAGTTCATTTTTAGAGTAAAGACAATAACTCTTTGGTGTGGCCAGACATTTTTTTTCACAAAAAATTTTTTGAAAAAGGGCCCCCTTTTGAGGTTTTTTAAAATGGAAAGGCAGAGTATGGCTTTTGACACATTGGGCCTGCATTATATAGTTGGATATCTGGTATCCAATGTATCTGTTATACAAAGTGAGCATCCCTTGTAGCACATGTCAAACTCAAGGCCCAACAGATGAATCTGGCCTGCCACATTATTTTATGTGGCCTACAAGAGCTTAGAACGCAACTTGGATGGCAAAGTCCCGATCAGAAGGGGCTATCTCTCTTTCCCAAATAGGGGACCAGCACTAGAGGTGATGGTAACAGCAGCTGTCATCTTGGATTTAACTCCTTAAGACCGCCCCCTTCTTTAGCGGCGGGCATTTCAGGTCGTTCGTTGCACGAGTCTTTTGACGTGCTGCAGACATTTGGGGTTTGGGCGCCCGGGGGGGTGAGCTGCGCTGGGATCGGGGCTGTACTACACAGCCCCGATCCCAGAGCATCCCCTGCAAGCATCGGGGAGCGGAGAAAACCTCTGCAAACCCGATGCTTTAACCCTTTGATTGCGGCGGTGCGTTACTGCAGCGCCATCAAAGGGCTCCCCGCTCTGTCGGGTGATCGGTGAACCCGACAGAGCCCGGGAACGTCTCCACATTCAGCTCTGGGGACCTAGAGTGGGCCCCAGAGCTGTCTGTGTAACAAGCCAGGGACCTGGACCACTATGTGCTGTCCAGATCACTGCCTGTGTCAAAGTGACACAGATTAGAATGTATTAGTATATATGAATATGCTAATACATTACTAAGTGTAAAAAAAAAAAAAAAAAAACAGTTCTCCCTTCATGGGATTTAAAAAAAAGTAAAAAAAAAAACAGAAAAAGTGTAAAAAAAATGAATAAAAAAATAAATAATAAAATAAAAAAATATTTAATAAAAAATAATTGTGCATATATTACACACACAAAAAAACCTAAATATAGGTATCCTCACGACCGAAATACTGTAGGAATTAATCTAACAAGTTATAAGTGTGAAATATGAATGTTAAAAAAAATAAAAAAAAACTAAACATTTTTTTTAAAAAAATTAAAAAAAATTCTGCAATTATTTATAAGCGAATTTAAAACTATTCCCTCATAAAGTACAAACTTGTCTCGAATAAACGAGCCTCATACAATTATGTCATTGAAAAAATAAAAAAGTTACAACTGTTGAAAAGCAAGAAGGCAAAAACAAAAAAAATGTTCTGGTCATTAACTACTTTTCAGGTGTTCGGCTTAAGGGGTTAAAGCTCTGGGCCGAACCTCCACACCACTTTGGTTAACACCTCACAAGCAGTGGCATAGCTCTAACAGCCCTACCCAGGCACCCTACCCCCCCTCAAAGGCTCTCCATTGGTCCTTTGAGGGCAACCGTAATGCTGATGTGGTAGAAAACAAATGATAAACTTATCAACTACAACGTGCACCATCCAAGGAGATTTATGGAGATGTCAACGTATCAAAAAAAAATTTACTGAAAGTCATAAAACTATGTCCAGATTACAAAAACACCAAAAAATATGGAAGACACATGTTATTTGCTACGTTGACATCTCTGTAAATCTCTTTGGATGGTGCATGTTGTGCTGGCTACTTTTATCTTTTGTTTGCTACTACATTGTTTGGAGGATCTAAAAGAGGATGGTCTTGCTGAGTACTTTTATTCAGGTTAGCTGAAAATATTTTTTCTGTAACGCTGATGTGGCTCTCAGTGAAAATGATTTTGACACCTCTACTCCATAGCAGGGAATTAAAGGACAATAAACAGCTTATTATTGCGGATTCCTTCCCTATTATCACATCATTGTTTGATGTAATGCATTTGCTTAATAAATTGATGGACATTTTTACTATAAAATTTGGGTCAACTAAGTTTGAGTGTGTAATTGTTTCCCTACTCTCGAAGGAAGCAGAAGAGATTCTAACACTTTTGTTTTTCTGTACGTTCTGCCTTTAATTTTATAATTGTTTTGCTTGTCTTTGTATGTATGCCATCTAATTACTGTATATACTTGAGTATAAGCCGACCCGAATATAAACCGAGGCACCTAATTTTACCACAAAAAAACTGGGAAAACATATTGACTCGAGTATAAGCCTAGGGTAGGAAATGCAGAAAGTGATGCCCCTTCATTAACCAGGACAGACACTCATAGCAAAGAGCAGCAACTGGAGGACTTGGTGCCACCATGTATGAAACGATTGTCCCCAGTAATTAGCCAGGTAGGGCTGTCCCTGTAATTAGCTAAGTAGAGCTGTTCCTGTAATTAGCTAAGTAAGGCTGTCCCCAGCAATTATCCACATTACACACACAGCCCAGCTACATGCACATTGCACACATAAGGCTCTGCTACATGCATATTACACACAGCTGTGCTGCAGGCACATATTACACACACATATACAGCTCTACTTTAACTCATCCAGCAGTGATCACAACCAGTACAGCAGAATTCTACATACACTGAGCAGCATCACGTGACTCCTACTTCCATGTGACATCATCACAGATCCTGGAAGCACACAGCATTCACATGACATTCACATGACTTCATCACAGGACTTTATCACTCCCCGGACTTTCAGGTGAGGTGAGTTGTACTTTAGATACATAGAACTTGTATGACATATACACTCGCGTATAAGCCAAGGGAGGCTTTAACAGCATAAAAAATGTGCTGGAAAAGTCAGCTTATACTTGAATATATACTTTATGTCTTTTTTGTACTTTTTCACTCACTGTACCTTTTCTATTAAAGCTTCCATATGTTTGCTCTTTTTATGCTGTAAAATAATTCATAGCTTTTTACCGAGTTTGTAACCCGTTCACTGCTGGAGTGCACTTTGTACGTTGGGAACTTATCACCCATATTTGTGGCGGCATATATTTGGGGTGTATGGATTCTGTTGGGCTATGGTTTATACTCAGTTTGTAACCTTAGTAGAAGGGGAGTGCAAGACTAGGTGAGTAGAAATAGGATAACCCTTTGCAGTTGCACCCAGGTCACATGCATGGAAGTGAGTATGAAACAACATATGCAATAATAAATAAACATATAAGTAAATAAACAAATGGATTAATCAATAAAAAGTAAATAAGATATAAAATACATTTATTTACATCTGGTTTTCTGCCACACTTTTGTTTGTGTAGTTATTTTTAGAAATCAAAGCATTCCTCACATTGTTTTAGTTATATGTGTGTGAGTGCTTTCCCAGTGTGAAATCTTATATGATCTAAAGTTCAGACTAATAAATGACAGTCTGCAAGTACTCAAAATACATGAAACATCTGTTGCTTGACTGAAAGAGAGTGTCACGAGACTCTCTCTTCTGCTGCTATATCGTTTACATTTCAGGAAGAATCATGGACTAATAACACAGACAGAGGTGACACATAATCTTGGAATGCACTGATAATCTGATGGCTTTCTCTATAATACTCTTGCTATGTTTGTACAGTATATCATAGCATTTGTCATTATGAATACTAACACAGAATGTAATAAATGATTCCTGCATACTGGGCTCAGACTATCAGTAATCCTCTCATTTACAGTGAACGACGGACCACCAGACGTCTAATCTTAAAAGCTTAAGAATTAAACCACATCAGCTGCTATGAAATGTAGGAAATATCTATCAGTTTCAATAAACACAAATATAAACCAAAATTTTATTACAACAGTATTATAATAACAGTATGTATATAATGACAAAGTCTTTATGAAAGGTGGAGTTCATTTGTCCACTATTGAGAATAAAGCACAGAAGGTCATAGTCTGGCATAAGAAAAATTTAATCCAGGGAGTAATCTGATTGCATTTGCTAGGGTTTTATTCCTTCCCTTTTGGGAGAAATTAGAAATGGCTTCAATATGGCATTTGTCTGCTTTCTTCTCGATCGACAATTGGATAATTGAGGACAAGATGACCTTGACGGATTCAACCATGACAGCTACATAGCAATTAACTTTCAAGTAAATTTTTCTGTAGATGGAGTCCGGGCTATCAGACTTAAAGCTGGTTTTAGCTCTATCACAGTAATAATAGACAAAGGTGAGATTTACAGTATTTAGTAAAAGCTACTGTACACTGAATAGAAAGGGACTTACGACCTTCCTTCATGTTGAGGACTTAAATTGATGGAAAAAATATTTCTCAGTGGATAATTTGGGTAGGATTTATCAACAGTGTCATAAGGTGCATGCATTTACAAACAATCACAATGGTGCTTGTAGCATAAAATATTTGGTTAGAAAGCATTGTGGTCTTATTCTTGACTTTCAGGGTAAAATTATCAGCAGTTACAAATATCAGCAAAAGTACACATATTTTGGGCAACATGTATGAACATGGCTGTGCCAGAAGTCTGGCGTCTTTTCAGCGCAACACCATTCAAGATAGTTAAAAATGCCCCACACTGTATGCCAACATCAGGAACATTACAGAGCGCCTGCGGCACTTTGTAATGCACCTGATTTTGAGGGGCGTGCGCGAGGCGGGGCGCAC
This sequence comes from Phyllomedusa bahiana, assembly GCA_025379985.1. Classification (NCBI taxonomy): domain Eukaryota; kingdom Metazoa; phylum Chordata; class Amphibia; order Anura; family Hylidae; genus Phyllomedusa; species Phyllomedusa bahiana. The sequence continues at coordinate 47,715 of JAODAL010028198.1, forward strand.
TAGAACCATGCTAAGCTACAGATTTATAGCTTCAGTACGGAAATTCCAGGTGCATTACTACTGGAACAGGTAAACCACTTTCAAAGTGGTTTACCTGAGCCAGAATTGACGTTTATGCGCTAGAATGCGCCTGATTTATGACCCGCAATAGAGCAGGTTCATAAATCAGGCGCATTCTATACTATTATTAATGCCAAAAATCATACATGTCGCCCTTTATGTTTAATCACATACATAAATTTTCAAATAAAAAAAAGCAAAAATGCAATGAATAAGTCCTTTAAAGATGTCTAAATGTTGGACTCAATAGTGTCTGTTTAGATCTCTCTGAAAGAAACCTGAAATGCATTGAAAAATCCCAATATAAATAATTTCTGATGGAACTAAAAACCTGTCACAGGAAACATGGTCTAGCAAGCGAAAGTCTTCTCAGAATGTTTCACTGCAGTACATGTAAAATAAAATGTGTGTTTATTGTGTGGTTAGGGAAGATAACTGATAACAGGCAAAAGCAGTCTTGGTTGTATGATCAGTTTTAGGCAACTTCTCTATCCTTCTGTTGTCCCTCCTTTGTAATGCCTTTGTAAACAGGTAAACCCAGTTGCAAAGAGTAATCGACCAACCTTGCCAAGATTGTCCCTCTTCAGGGACTACACAGCAGCTATATTGGTTGCCTCTATGGTATATGCATCCTTTGCTTTTGGATGTGGGCTAATATTGATTCTATGTAAAGACCTGTGTTTTGTTGGCAACATTGTGTCATATCAACAAATGTCTTTTTCCAGAGACAGGAGATAAAACTGGCAGAATGTGACTCCTCTGCACATTTTCTTCTAATCTGTGTGATGACATATACAGAAGTATTGTATAACTTTCCACTCAGTTAAGTTTGCATTTTATTAACTTTTCCTGATATAAATTTGCAATGCAAAACACTTTTGTAGAAATATTGCAGCATGCAGGATAATAAAATGTTCTTAGTTGTTACAATGTCAAGAAGAATCATCTCATCATTGAAAGAAATTATTCATTAAACATTTCCTATCTTGCCAAGCGTTATGCTTAGTTCTCATTCCAAAGCTACATGTGTCTGACACGTAATTCCTCCATAATGGTGGCACTGCCCACTGTTAATTTGGGTTTTTACACAAAAAAAAATTAAGCCAATGTGCTGTTAGCGTATTGTACTCAATGTCCAACCATGTTGCTTCATTTAAAATCCAGAGTAATGCAGCTCTTTCCTAGCGTTGCTGCTTCTTTATTCTACTGATCTGTGTGGGTTGTAATCCTGGTGATTGGTCATTAATGGTTTTCTATTAAATAGTTTTGATATTCTCCAGCTAATTATATGAAATTGATTTAATAGTTGATACTCACTACACCAAAAATTAACGGTCCTTTCCTGTTAGTGTGACATACAATAGTAACATAGTAGATAAGATGGAAACAGACGTGGGTCCAATAAGTCCAACCTTTAATCCTGCAATGTTGATCCAGATGAAGGCAAAAACCCCTATGAAGCAAGTGCCAATTGTCCCTTACAAGAGGAAAAAATATTTCCTAACTCCAAATATGGCAATCAGAATAATTCCTGGATCAACATTCCTATCTACAGAATCTACAGAACTTTTTCAGTGAATTCACCATCAAAACGTCTTATGGCAATGAGTGCCATAGTCTCACTGCTTTTACAGTAAATAATCCCCATCTGTAATGATGGTAATACCTTCTTTCCTCTAGACGTAGAGGATGCCCCCTTGTCTCTGTTACAGTGCTAGGTGTAAAAGGATCATGCACTGACTATCAAGTATTAAATCTAGTTCATACAATTTGGAGGAAAATATTAAAACTATTTGATAGAAAACCATTAATGACCAATCAGCAGGATCATAACCCACACTGCTCTTTCATTTATGTGTACTGTACATGATAATCACACCTAAACCTTCTTTTTTTCCAAGCTGAATAACCCCAAGTTTGATAGCCTATCTTAGTACTGCAAACCCCCATTCCCTTAACCAACTTTGTTGCCCTCCTCTGCACTCGCTCTATCTCATCTATGTCCTTCTTATAAACTGGCTCCCAAAACTGTATGCAATATTCCATATGTCGCCTCACTAGTAGTTTATATAGAGGCAAAACTATGTTCCCGCCTTGAACATTTATGTCTCTTTTAATGCAATCCATGACTTTATTTGCCTTGGCAACAGCTGCCTGGCATTGGTCAATGAATGTAACACGATTGTCTACCATTATTCCCATTTTTAAGTTATAGTTTTACTCAGTATCATACTATTTATTACATAAATATACTTTTTTTTCTCCAGCTATCTGCATTGACCTTACAGTTTTACTTTTAAACTTTGTCATTTCTCCACCCAAACCTCCAATTTCCATACATTTCTAAATAATATTCTATTGTCCTCTTCTGTGTTGACTACCTGACAGAGAGTTGTTTCATATGCAAATATAGAAATTCTGCTCTGTAAGGTTATTAAAAACTATTTTGCGCAAAAAGTATACTAAGAGCCTCCTGTTCGTTTTTTTATATAGTTTTGCTGAGAAGCATTAGATAAACGTATAGTGTAAGGATGTGTTTCTCTCTTCCATGTTTATTAAAAACTATATTGAAAAGAAGAGAACAAAAAACTGACCCTTGTGGTATCCCACTAGCAACTGTTACCCAATCAGAGTATGTTCCATTTATAACCACCTTCTGTTGCCTATCACTGAACCAATTGTGAACCCATTTAGTGATATTTTCACAAAGTGCCACTATTTTACACCGTTATTTTATATGGCACACTATCAAATGTTTTTAAGAAGTCCAGATAGACGACATCCCCAGCCTTACCGAGGTTCAGATTGAAGCTCACCTCCTTATAGAAACTGATCAGATTAGTTTAACAGGACAGATCCCTCATAAAGCTGTACTGTTGCTATATTAAAAGGTTATTTTTACTGAGATATCCAGGGTATTATCTCTTAGAAAACCTTTAAAAAATGTACACACAATGGAAGTTAAGCTTCCAGGCCTATAGTTTCCAGACTTACCTTTTGACACCTTTTTGAATATTGGCACCACATTGGTCATGAACTAGTCCTGTGTAACAGACCTTGCCATCATAGAATCCATAAATATTATCAACAATGATTTGTCTATTATGATACTAAGTCCCTGCAGTACTTTCGGGTGAAAATCTTCTGGACCTAGTAATTTGTTTATCTTAATGCTTCTAAGGCAGCGCTGCATTTCTTGCTGGGTTAAGCAGGTGATATTCAATGGAGAATTTATGCTATCCCTGAGCATGTCATCTGTCATAGGGTTTTTTTTCTGTGTAAATGCAGTAAAAAGGGCATTAAATAGTTACATAGTTAATACGGTTGAAAAAAGATACGTGTCCATCAAGTTCAAAACCCAAAGGGTGGGGAAAAAAGTGGGTGAAGGGGGGGAGACAAGGATTTTAAGCCCAGCCTCCCCAATGGTTAATCCTCTGAAATCCACAAAGCAAGAACCAATCTGCTCCAGGGGAGACCTCAGCTCTGACCCCAGAGGCGCCACCAGCCAGGATCCAGAATTTTACATAGCTACGTACACATTAATATTCTTTCTTTCAGGTAGATATCTTAGCCTTTCTTGAAACTCCCAACTATTCCTGCTGTGACCAGCTCCTCAGGCAGGCTATTCCACAGATTCATAGTTCTTACAGTGAAGAACGCTTTTCTCCTCTGGAGATTGAATCCTTTTCTCTCTAGCCGAAGGGGAAAAAGTCCCTTGTCTTTTAAGAAGGCTTTACTTGAAATAATTTGTTCCCATACTTTTTGTAGGGACCATTTACATATTTATATAAATTAATCATGTCCCGCCGAATCGTCTTCTCAAGACTAAATAAGTTCAATTCTACTAACCTCTCCTTATAACTAAGATGCTCCATTCCCCTTATAAGTTTAGTTGCTCGTCTTTGCACTCTCTCTAGTTCCATTACATCTCTTCTATAAACTGGGGCCCAGAACTGAACAGCATATTCTAAGTGAGGTTGCACCAATGCTTTGTACAGTGGTAGAATGACATCCTTGTCCCGTGAGTCCATGCCTCTTTTAATACACACCATAATTCTACTTGCCTTAGAGTCAGCTGATGGACACTGCATGCTGTTCTGTAATCTATGGTCTACTTGAACGCCCAGATCTTTCTCAACAAGCTATTCTCCAAGTTTTTCTCCCCCTAGGACATATGATGCCTGTAGATTATTTCTCCCCAGATGCAGAACTTTACATTTATTACATTGAAGTATTTGCAAGTGGATGCCCAAGCACACGTGTGTCCAGGTCTGCTTGCAATTTTTTGAGCATCTTCCATAGATTGCATACCCTAAAATAGCTTGGTGTCATCTGCAAAAATAGAAACCCCGCTATTGATCCTTCCACTATTCATTAATAAATAATTAGATAAAAGAGGACCCAACACTGAGCACTGGGGGGATATCACTCATAAACGGTTTTCCATCAGAGTAGGAGTCATTTACTACCACTCTCTGAGTATGATCTGATAGCCGGTTTTTAATCCAATTACACACTGTTATTTCTAACCCAATGGATTCTAATTTACCCAAGAAATGCTTATGAGGGACAGTGTCAAACGACTTTGCAAAGTCTAAAAACACAATATCCACAGCCGCCCCGCTATCCAGACTTCTACTCCCCTCTTCATAAAAGCAGATCAGCTTGGTTTGGCAACTTCTGTCCTTAGTAAAACCATGCTGGCAATCACTTATAATATTGTATTTTTCAACATATTCCTGTATATAGTCCCTTATGAGCCTGTCAAACATTTTTCCCACAACAGATGTTAAGCTTACTTGTCTATAATTACCTGGGAAAGATAGACATAGAGCAAAAAAATAGGAAGCAGCCAGCTCACCTTACTCATGGACACAGATTACACAGAAAACACACCTTGTCCTTGTGCGGTCCTCACTATCCAAAAAAGAAGAAAACTTTCCAGCAAAATGTAGAAAAAGTATAAAATCAATCCATGTTTATTAAAGAACCATTAAAAAGATGTAGCATGATATCCAAAAGTAGTCACTGTTGATGCATTTCAGGCCTTTAGTCATAACATAGACTGAACACAAGCACCATCTTTAAATACCATTCATGTATGTTGCTAATGACACCTGAAATCTCCATGCCAGTCTCTATTGTTTCTCCATGAGGCCCATGTAGTAACAGCACTTATCCAGGTTAGGTAGGTCTGGTCAAATTCCTCCTTCTTACCAAAATCAGATTCAGTAGGCCAAATGCCTTACTGAGCTAGCGATGTCAGCATCAGGCGCGAGCAACACACGAACCATAACGCTAATCTCCTGAGTGCATGAAAAGACGCACGGGAACGGAGATCACAGGAATCAGGGACAAGGGGATGACCGTACGTGTCGACATAAACAGTGACAAATTAAAAACAATTTATGAATAGTGTTGAGCGATTTTTATCGACAAAGTTGAAATCGGCAAGGTTTTTATGGTGATGAATTTTTTCCCGATCAGCGATAATTAAGGCTAAAATCTGAGCATCATCTATTAAGATCGCGCTTTTTCGGCGCTTCCTGTAATTTTGGCGGCCAGCAAATCAGATTACAGAATAGAGCAGGGTGACATGTGTGTGCAACGTCATGACTGGATTGTGTATGGTTGCGATTGGCTGGAAAAATCACATGACCTCGTTTTACATAGAACGCGTTTCCTGTTTCAGCCTCAGTGTCTCTCAGGTCTCATAGGGAAAGGACCTGCGCTCTGTCTGTGGCCAAACACTCAGCGAAATTAGTTATTTCTGCACAGAGAAACCCTACTATTAGCTGTGATCCGTTTCCCAAATTTAGTTAGATTAGAGATTTGAAGAATTTATGTAGTTAGCTAGAGAATTTTAAAGCAGCATCTACCGCTGTAAATTCCGGCGGGGGGGAGCGGGGGGGGGGGGGGCCCCCGGGGCGAACAC
>JAODAL010028199.1:0-53704 GCA_025379985.1 Phyllomedusa bahiana
AGTATTAGGAGGTTGCATGCAGTGATTGGGGTCTATAGCCCCCTTAATACATGCGGACTACATTCCGACTGCTCTTAAACATGTTTTATAGGTGCATGCGTTGGGGTCTATGCACCTCTCCATTTCAGGCTTCTAAAATGTCCTGTACTGCTCTACATGTTTTAGTGAGGGGCACAGGTTTGGGTGGCCCCATCCCCTTTTTAAATGTACAGTTCAGTACTACATATCCTGTACTGCTCTTATATGTGGAGACCCCAATTTTCTTCTGGTACAAAAGGCGTGACTTTTGGTGCGAAATGTTGGTGCAATTAGCAGCCTTAAGTATTTAATAGAAGCTATAATCTTAGACTTGATTATCTAAACCTGCCCCGGATATATTAACACTATGATAAATGTGGCGCATTGTAATGGTCTCGGTTTTACACTGAGTATTTATATAGTCTTGAAGAATGTTTCCTGCTGTGTAGAAGCTTCATGACCCTAGAATCTCTTGTCCTCATCATAGGAAGGGATTTCCTGACATAATGTATATGGATCATTCAGCTTCTTAAGGGGTCGTCTCACTACAGGGATCGCTGCTGCTTTTTATGTTAAAGATCTTGCAAAAACAAGTCACTTTGTAATATATCCATTAACAGTGTCCTACCTATTCCTAGATCTCCCCTCTTGTATGGGCTGCATCAGCTCCTCAGGTCACTATAGCCACAGACCTGTATGATCTCTCCTGATAGGCTGCCAGCACTGGTTGCTATAGCTACAGACCTGTACAATCTTCATGATAGGCTGCCAGCAAGGGTTTAAACTATAGTTACAGACCTGTTTGATCTCTCCTGATAGGCTGCAGCACTGGTTGCTATGTACAGACCTTTTGTGATCTTCCTGATAGGCTGCCAGCACTGGTTGCTATAGCTACGGGACCTGTTCCCCTCTTTCCTGATAGGCTGCTAGCACTGGTTGCTATAGCTACAGACCTGTTCAGTCTCTCCATGATAGGCTGCCAGCACTGGTCACTATAGCTACAGACCTGTTCTCTCTCCTGATGGCGCCAGCACGGTTGCTATAGTAAGACCTGGTCGGGATTTTCCAGATAGTTCCCAGCACTGTTGCTTTTGCACGACCTGTTCAGTCTTCCCCCTGTAGGCTCCCAGCATGGTTGAAAAGCTACAGACCTGTCTTCTATGCACCCTAGGGGAAGCCAGAAAACATGCCCTAAATTCAAAATGAAACCAAGAAAACAGGACTGAGGTGAGAGGAATCAATGAAGTGAGACAACCCCTTTAACTTCAATGTTAATAGTACATTACGTTGGTGACATTTTAGGGCTTCAGAACCAGTCACTCGTTTTCCATAGATTTATGGCTTCATGATACAGCGGTCGTCACCCCCCAATGCTGTATGTTGAGCGACCCCTGTAGCGGTTCACACGAATATCATAACATTTCTTCCTCCTCATTGTCTCACATGTATCTTTCTTGTTAATAGTAATAAGTTGTTGGTCTTGTAGCAAATCTTCTCTTTGCACCTTTCCTGCCCAATAGCCAAACCAACAGAAGCCCTGGGGGTGCCTACAGTGCACGGTGCAGGTAAGATGCTCATTACACACAGCTCGTCGCCCAACCTTCCTTGCTGCCCTCACCGCCATCGTCGTCTCCGCCATCGCTCCCTTGTCTGCTTTTGTGCTCCTCAGATGGCAGCAGCTAAGGGCGAGCTGGAAATACATTGCCGGCACACGGAGTAATGCGGAGCTCTATTCCCACCTGTGTCCCGGGTCCACGTCTCTGCAGAGCTGAAGTGAGCTTTTTCTTGTAGGACGAGCACAGTCACCCTGAAGGTAATCGCTTTACATAAATGGGCTTTAACAAGAGCCGCAGCAATTACCACTTTAGTCATTCCTTGTAATGTAAGAAGAAAAACCTCTCTTAATATTCACATTATGGCATTAACCGGCTCCTCCGGCCTCGCGGTGATTAGCGCACATTCACCGCTAATTCCCCACAAGAATATCACAGCAATGGCCACATCTAGCAGGGCCGCATTATAGCCAAGCACATAGCCGGCTGCGCTAATCAGTCGCCTGCTGCAAAAAATCCCGTCCCTTATAGCAGTAATCAGTCGTGCCCTGCAATAACCGGGCACACAAACATTTCACCGGTTGTGTTCAGCAGCTTCCAGCCAGGTACAGGCTCTGAGCGGCAATTCAGCCACACTTTACTAAGCGTCTGCTCCACAGCCCGACCGGTTATTAATTACAGCTCAGTCATTTACTAGATACAAAGTGACCGCGCCCCCCCCCCCCACCCCCCGGCCTGAGGGATCCGGCACACGACTACTCATGTCTGGAAAATTGGGAGGCCGGGTTCACAGGCTGCCATTTGGGGCATTTCTCAACTGCAACAAAAGGGCATAATTTTAAATACGTAAAAAAAAAACACCAGGGGTTTTTTTTTGTTTTTGTTTTTTTTAAATTACTGCATTAATTTTGCTGCATTCAAAGCAACATGTAAACCCAGCAGTCAAGTCAAGGCTATTGATACAATTAATTTTTGGCAACAACTTGAGATCTGCACATTGAATATTATTGCACATTAATTATCCCTATAAGGCCCCGTTCACACGGCTTATTTGCCGACGGATTGGCGGCGTATTCCGCGCCGGATTTGCGCTTCAATACGGCGCCAATCCGTCGGAGTCATTACGGTAATCCACTGCTCTCATAGAGAACAGTGGAATCCGTCGCTCCTCCCCGCTCGGCAAGTCCGTCGGGCGGGGAGAAAGTGACATGCACATTATTTACGGCGCGGACGCGCCGTAAACAATGCATTGTCTATGGGGCCGGGAGCGGCGCCCCCGCCGCGCTCCGGCCCCGCCCCGCCCCGTATTCACGGCGGATTTGTGCGCTCAATACGGCGCACAAATCCGCCGTGAATAAGCCGTGTGAACACGGCCTTAGGGTATGTTCACACGGCTTATTTGGCGCGTATTGCACGTTATACACTGCGAAATGCGCGGCGCAATTACGGTAACCCATAGCTCTCAGATCACGGATCACGCATCGTCCCCCCCACCGCGCACAGTACATGTTCGCCGTCCAAGCCCCCCGCCGCTGGGACCCAGTTCCTTTTGATGTGTAATTCATTTCTGACTGGTCTCCACTCCCATTTGACCTGACAGCATTGGATCTGTATCAGGCTAATTCAGCGGACATGTTCCTGTGGATATTAGATTCCCGATCTGTATCTGATGAGGGATTAGTTTGTGTTTGTTAAGGGAATGTGTCCTCAAAAATGACATTGTTTAACTCACGTTTTTATGTTAAACACATTTTTTAAGAATTTTTGGTTATACTTCTTTTTAATTTTCCACATCACTTTCAATATTTTTTAATAATTCTTTAGTCCTGCAGTTTTCACTTCGGCCACTAGGCCTAATAACAGTCTGACACTTCCTGCCCTATAGATAAAGATTTTCAGCAGCGTGTTCATTATTAACACAAGCAGGGTCAAACTGAAAGGAGACACCAGTGTGCAAAGATAACACAGAATCCACCAGTCACAAGAGGAGAGGCCACAGCTCTCACCCCCCTCCTCCCTGCACAGTGAATTCTTCCTAGGTCACACAGCATGACAAGAAAACTGTCCTATTGAAGTCTATGGAACAGAAACAGTCTTATGGTTCCTATGTGCATGAAGCTGCTGTAAAGTATCTCTCTGACTGCTGTTAAAGCAAGTGCAAAGTGAAAACTGCAAGACTTAAGAATTATTAAAAAATATTGAAAGTGATATGAAAAATTAAAAAGAAATATAACCAAAAATTCTTAAAAAAATGTGTTCAACATAAAAACGTGAGTTAAACAATAATTAATTTTTGATGACACATTCCCTTTAAGGCTATGTTCACACGGCTTATTTGTAAGCGTAATTGCGCGCGCATTTTGCCGCAATTACAGTAATTTATAGCTCTCATGGAGAGCTATGGATTATGCGTCGTATCATACGCCCGGGGAGAGAAGTGGCGGGTCAGTTATTACGCGCCGCTGACAATACGTGTGGATGGCGCCGGCCGGGGAGAGAAGTGCTATTCGCGCTCGGTTATTCGCGGATGGGGCCGGCCGGGGGCGCTGATGGATGTATTAATCAGTGGAGGAAGTGAATAAAAAAAAAGCCTTTACCAAACGGATCATCCGGCCGACGTGATCTGGTACCATAATGGTTTGTACAGTATCACATCTGGTGCATTGCGCCGTCACGTCCACAGCTCCTCTCCACATGATGAGGGCATCCAATCGCGGGCAGTGCCAATCTAACAGCAAGCACCAGCCGTAAACAAGAGCAGAAAGAAATGTAATTGCCTTGTCCATCGGCCCTTACTATCGAAATTACAGAAAGCGGCTCATCCCACACGAGGAGCCCCCGATGAAGCGCGCGCTGCACCATATGGTCCTGCAGGAGGTGATCTACGCTCTGTAAGAGCCTGAAATCTACTCATTTATGAAGATGTGGTAAAAAGATGTGAAGTCTTTCCTGACCTGGATCCCTTGTGTAACCCAGAGCTCGAGAGGGTTAATACTAAGGGCATGTTCACACGGTGTACTGGGGCGCATACTGTATGCTCTGCAGTACGCTGTGTGTTTTGGAAGTATGTGCTGGGGAGACGACGTGTAATCCATAGCTCTATGAGAGCTCTGAATTACCATTATTGCGGCGCACATTTCGCACATATTAGAGAGCAAATATGCATAGAAATGCCTGCCACAATTACGCAGTGTGAACATAACCTGAGACTAAAACCAAAATTTTATTCCCTATTAGTTAAAAATTTGAGAGACATGAGGGGTATAGATGCCCTCAGCATCAGGCTAAAAAAAAAATTGGATTTTCTGCACCCCTCATGTCTCTCAAATTTTTAAATAATATGGAATAAATTTAGGACTTTTAGTTCTTGCCTCCCCTTCGGGTGCCTGGATCGTCATTTTGCTTTTCTTGGTTTGGTCATCTATGCCCTTCTAGATCCGCGCACCTCACGAGATCTCTCAGCTTTGGCATATCAGAACATTTGGCATCGGTGAGCTGTATACAAGAACGGTTCTCTCTTTATTTAAGACTAAATACAGCAGAGATGTACAGGATGAACGGAGTGATATAACCCTCTCCTGCAGACCTTATCCCCAAAAAATGGACTCAACACGTCTTGGGGATGATGGAAAGACTTGTACAGTACCCGGGACAGCTCCCAGTGCTCCTCTCCCAATGATCTCATCAGCTCCTGCCCTACGTGCAAGACGGGGACCACATATTTATCCGCACTAGAGCGGGGCACATTAAAGTGCCGCCCCCCCCCCCCCCACCCCCCATCCACCTTCTGGAGCTTTATTCAATGCTGACAGTTATTACAGGCAGTGTGATGTACGGCCTGCAATACAGCCAGATAATATACTTCTCCTGAGGACGCAGCTTCTCAAACCTCTGTCACTGCCTGATGTTAACCCCTTCTCACCATGGACCTTGCACAGGATATTGGTACAGAGGTGAAAGGAGAAAAAAAAACTAAAAGCTGTAGTTATGACAACAGGAAAGAACTTTACGGCTGACGGTAACGGCACAAGTGCCAGAAGCTTTTATCTGCTTGGATCAATTATTAACAGCAAAAGAGCAGTCAATGCAAAACAACAGAGGCCTGGAAGAGCTCCTCACACGTCCGGAGGAAGGCAGCTGTCCGGATCTGACATGGAGGCATCTGAAGCTTAAAGGGGGTTGTCTCATCTCAAAGTTTCATAGGATGCATGAATGAAATAATGCTGCTTTGCTCTGTCACTTCCTGGTCAAGCTGTCTGTAATTAGCATATGAGCTCCGTGTATTCAGACTTCTCTGTTTATTAGTCTAGATTAGCTAAATTACCTTCTCTGAGGTCCAGAGAAGCTGCTGAGCTAATGAAAACAGTAGTAATTACTGTCTTTTGTCTGAAAGATCAGATAACACACAAGCTCTCACACTGCCACCTTGACCTGTGTGATGACGTCACTCACTGCTATCAGGTAGAAGAAACAGCAGGGGAAAAGGAGTACACAGGTCGGTCACTTGGGAAACCAGAAATCCCTCAGAAGGTGATAAAATCATTGGTAGCCCCTTACCAAACAAAATGAACAAAGTAATATATTTGTAAAACGTCTTCATGTACTGTTACCTACATTTTGAAAGCCATTCTTTGAAGTGAGACAACCCCTTTAAATGGATTGTCCACTTCATAAAACGAAATAAATACTAAGCTCCTGGTGCCCGTCCAGTAACAGAAGACTGGAGCGAGGCCGCTGGAAAGGAGCTTTGGGGTTTATACGGGGACCCAGGAGCTTCCTATTTATGTTTTATACAAACCAACCCTTTACAGAACCACCAGAGACAACAGAATGGATCCTTGTCCATCTGAAGTGATGGATGATCTAACACCAGAGTGGAGGGTTCACTGGTCAGATTCGGGGTCAGGCGCCCTCATACCTCAGCATCGTGTCCCGTCACTCACAGCAACCGCGAGCTGTAAACCTCGAAACAAGTTTAAAGATTAAAAGGGTCCATTACGCTATTTAGCCGGAGCTATGTTCCCTGCAGTGGGTTAGAGTTAAGTAGCTGGGATAGCAGGGGAATTAGCTCCTTTATGAGGGACTCGTAATGTGTCCTGGGCGCTGGCAGAAGGAGCCATCCCTCATTTTAATGCTCACTGCGAGCAGTCGGGAACTTATCAGCAGCGCTCCTGAAAGTGAGAGATAAATCTGCACCTCCCAGGTCTGGCAAAGTCGCGGTGTCAGCCGGTGATTTGTGTCCTGCCAGCGCTGACTTATGTCTTCTTTAATGCACTCGCTCACCATTCACTCCTTCGTTAAGTTTTATCCTCCTTGGATTTTTTTTTTTTTTATACAGAATACACAAAGGAGGCCGATTAGCTATAATTCTCAGAGAGCAGGGGAGAGCGTAATGACTCCACAGCAGAGTCAATACCGGATGCCCCGATGGGAATGCACAGCGACTGGGACACCAACCTCAGCTTCACTGATCTAAGGCACTTCCCATGAAACCTTCTCTGTCATCTACCTCCATGGAGAACTTCTGATCACAGAAACATGGGACATTGTACAAGGCCAAGCTTACAGCTCTGTGGTCATTGTGGCCAATGTGCCTGTTGTTAAGTACCGTAAGTCCCATTTTTCTATGATTTCTTCTGTAGACTGTTAGGAAGGCTTATGTAGGGGAAAATACCGAATGCTTGATACTTTGCCAGTATATAGTTTTACCCTGGGGAGCAGAGGGTGACAGTATTTTGTGTTGGACACTTGGAATATGCTGGGCAACCCGCGTAATCGAATAGCAATGGGTTGTAAGCCAGCATGGGGCACCACATATACACTGTTTCCCCCAAAATAAGACATGGTGCATTTTTTTTTTATGCAATTCAGAGTTTGGCTGCTTCTGCTGATGTTTGTGATGGAATCACTGCAGGATATTATTACAGGCTGACGTTTTGTTCAACAATAAATGTGAATTATCGTTCATGGAAAAATAAGGCATCCCCTAAAAATAAGTCTTTGCTCCTAAAGACAAGCTAAGATTAATATATAAGACACGGTTTTATTTTCGGGGAAACAGGGTAACTGGCACCCTGTATAAGTCTCATCTATATGCAGTTGTAATACCAGCAATCACCCCTGGATAGTAGTTGTGAGTGGTTGTTTAGCAGTATTTTTTGCATTTGTGCAATCTCCCCTGAGTTTGTATTGTGACTTTTCTGCATACTGGTGTGAACTGGTACGATGTGCCGTTTTGTATTGGGAAGTTGCCTGTTTTAGGGTATGTTCACACGGCGTGTTGGCTCTGTGTGAACATACGTTTTTAGCTATGTGGTTGGATCCGTCGGTCGGTCCCTAAACAGAACCAAACACGTATCTAATAATGTGCAGTGTGATTTACATTGCTTTTACTGTGAAACACGCATTGCTGTTCAGACGAGTGATCGCTGATGCATCTTTCGGATCCATTCCAAGAATTGTCCTGTCAATTCTTAAGCCGAAAGACGCAGCAGTCGCACTATTTACAACTATAGGGTGCAATCCGGCTACATCCAAACACACAGCTGCATGTTGGATGCGCGTTGGATACGTTTAGGAGCCAATCGCCGCGGCGTTTTTGGATGCGATTTTCGGATCCAAAAACGCCGTGCGAACAACCCTTAGGCTAAGTCTACGCGACTGCTCAGTATTTAGAATCCACAAAAATCCCACTGAAATCATCCCCAGAGCCGCAATATCAAATCACAGCTGTAGTTTACACAGATTTCAAATCTAAAAACCGGTGTTTAAAAACTTAGAAAATGTTATTTCACCTAAACGCCGCTTTCTAGTGCTGTCCGATTGGCTGTGTCGGCTGAAATGTGAAAACCACAGGAAAGAAAATGGTACAACAACCCCAACCCTCCACCCTCACCCCATTCGGGCTAGCATCCAAACAATGTTATGTCCTTTGCCTTAGTGGATGGGTGTGTGAGCAATGGTTCATCAGAGCTGCACCTGTTTCTCCCAGGTAGCACTGGGGCTTGTATTGCCTCCTACTGTCACCAGTTGAGCTGTACATATGGCCTCGCCTGTATAAAGCTGCAGCACATGGTGAGACGTTGGTGAATGAGGACCTGCTCTGCGTGTGACGTCCATCTGGACTGCAGATTCTTAGGGTATGTCCACACGGCTTAAATTGCTTTATACGCGGCGAAATGCGCACCACAATTACGCTCCCAGCTCATGCTTTGAAATTACGCACTATTAGCGCGTCATTCCAAGACACCCAACGTACTGCAGCAAGTACTATACGCGCCGCAATAAGCCGTGTGAACATAGCCTTAGTGTACTGTTCTTGCACTAGTCTAAATTGATTGAAGTGAATACTGTGATTCAACCCAAGCAGTCCGGTCAGTGGGACTGATGCGAGCAGCACCTGTGGGCTCTGAGTGTCGCCCGCCGGGAGCCATTTGGTACCTGCTGCATCCACTACACAGTGATCTATATAATGTTAAGGTGCTGCTCGCACTGCAGCCGCTTCTCATTACCATAAAACTATTGGAGCTCCTGCTCGGCGAGATCCCACAGAGCATTGGTTTTCTTGCTACTTCCCTTCAGCCGTCCTCCAGGACCACAAGGAGAGCTCCTTCCTATAATCACACTAATCCTCAGCCCCTTCCCGCACAGCAGCATCCATCACTGGGGCGCAGGCTGGAGACAGGAGGGGATGCTGTGTACTAAACACTGGATAAGAAGGAAGAACACTGATAACTTGTCATCCCCTGTATTTATGCAGCTGTGATCTAGAACGACGGTGCTCTGCAGATTACAGCCACTGCCAGAGCAATGAAGGTCACCTCTGCAGAAGCCCTGATTCCTTCCAGCAGCCGGGACGCAAGGCGAGGGGAAGAGTGTACAAATATAATGCACGAGCCAGGCAAACAGAGCGGCTCGTGGTGTAACAGTGACTACGAGGGGAAAGTCACCTTCAGACTCTCCTTATATAGGGGCCACTTCATGAAGACACCTACAGGTGAAGCGCTAATGAAAAAGGCGTCTGCACACATCTATAGTCACTGAATGGGATCACGGTGACCCGTCTACAAGTGGGTGGAGTCACTGAATGGGATCACGGTGACCCGTCTACAGGTGGGTGGAGTCACTGAATGGGATCACGGTGACCCGTCTGCAAGTGGGTGGAGTCACTGAATGGGATCGCGGTGACCCGTCTGCAAGTGGGTGGAGTCACTGAATGGGATCGCGGTGACCCGTCTACAAGTGGGTGGAGCCACTGAATGGGATCGCGGAGACCCGTCTACAAGTGGGTGGAGTCACTGACGTAATATATTACAGGAGAAGTTCCTGATGCAAGATTGAGAGGAAGGACGGGAGGAGTATAAAGCAATGCTCTGCGTTGCCCATTGCCTGGACACTGTTCTTCTCCTTGCAAACTGCACCAATCTTTGCAGTGGGGGCCCATTCCCATGGTTAAGGACCCATGACCATTCCGGACAGGTCTGTTTTAATAAATACTTGTCCTGTAGCATCTTTTCTTACATCTCCGTGTCGTGTGGATCCCCTGTTGTTGCAACTAGAAATTCAATGATAATGTGTCACCTGGGTGTTAACAATTGGGGATGCTGGCAGACACGTCCCTTTGACAACTGGATTGGTAACACCCATTTTACTGATTTTGTAAAAGATTTCAATGAGGAATATCAGATGATGAGTACAACACAGAGATATAAGAGGAGATCCTCTTTAGGATTTACTAAAACCGAGCGGCCAGGAGAGGTCACACAGATCATCTGACATCACCGCTCGCCCCATGGTGAGGACCTGGCTGAGATGAGGACTCTGAATGACTACGTGCCATGGATCCTGTCTGAGATAGTCCTTGACGTCAGACATCATCGCTCGCCCCATGTTGAGGACAGGAACTTCTAGCATTGACTAAACAAGATCATCTCCCCTCATAAAATAAAGCACAACAACATGTCACTGGCAGAACTGAATACAGCTGGAAGGCCAATGCTGTACATGGGGGAAGAGGGGTCAATAGTCTAGGGTATTTTATGTTCCTTGCAGTTGGTGTCATGTGATAACATATTTGGCAGCTATTTCCACCATTTAATCTTCTTCCCCCAGCAGGATATTGCATTGGCTGGACTAGAACATGAAGTGGGCCCCAGACTCCTGGGGGTATACACTGTATATAGCTATTATAATAGCGCCCTGTCCTGCACGGTGAGGCATAATGAATATCTGCCCAACAGGTTATGTTTGGGGTACTGTGATGGGCATGGAGGGGGTACGTGCAGAGGATTCTGGCCCAGGTAGGTGACTGGGCCCCACTTTTCACTGCTGTAAAGCAGGATTAGGCCCTGGCACAGTCCAGACTCCCACAGATGGGTTCAGGTGGTAGAATTCTCTTCTGAAGGCGCTTCTGTATTTTTTATCAAGACCTCTGCTTGGGTTGAAGACTCCTGACTGCTTCATCTCCAGTCCCAGGTAGGTGTTGTGGTTTGTTTATTCATTGCTCTCTTTTTCTTGGTCTTTTGCTTTAAAACTTTCATCCTTCCTGCTCGTCCTCACTTTCTCTCGCTCACTCACGCTTTATGGCTCTGTTTCTTACCCTACCTTTTTCTTTCTGTCTTATTCTTTTTTCTTTAACTTTTGTCTTGCCCCCATTTTGTTTTTTTTGCTCTTTCGCTCTCTTCCTATTGTTGGTTTTTGTTTTCTCACCTGCTAACCTCTTTATCTCACTCTCTTTCACTCTGGATTTCTCACTCTTTCTTTTGTCACTCTTCTTTTCTCACTCTCCATCTCTTACTTGCTTGTTCATTTTCACTGTTTCTTGTTATAAATTACGCTCGCTTGCTCTCTTTTGGTTAACGTTCCTTTTTCCTATATACTCTCTCTCTCTCTTTTGCACTCTCTCACTATAACCCTCTTTGTTTCACCTTCTTTTTCGCTCTCATTTAGGCTCTCACTTGTTTGGTTATTTCTCTTCTGCCTTCTCTGCTTCTCTCCTTTCCTGCCCTCGCTTACATTTTTCCCTTTTTTTTCTAATTGTTGTTGCTTCCACACTAATGCTTTTTCTTTATTTTTTTCTTGCTGTTTCTCACTCCCCCTCATCCTTTCTTCTCCTTTTCCCTGACTTGCTCTCTTCTTTTTTGCACTTAAATGTTTCTTCTCACCGAAGCTTTCATGTTATCTCACTTTTAGTCGCTCTTCTTTGTCTCCTCTCTCGTTCTCTTTATTGCTCGCTCTATTTCTTACTCGTTCTTTTTTTCCTCTTTCAGTCCCCATTTATGCTCTTGCTTTCTTGCTCATTCTCTTGCTCTCCGTTTCTTACTCTGTTTGCATTTAGTTTTCTTCTATCTTGCTCGCTCTCTCACCATATATTACTCCCTTTCTCAACCTCTCTTTTCACATCTTTCTATTTTGCTCATCCTGTCTCACTCAGGCTTTGTTTTGTTCTTTATCTCTGTTCTCAATATAGCACACACGCTTGCTCCCTCTTTTGTTTCGTCTCGCTCGCCCTCACTCTATTTCTCGCTCTCTCACAGGGATGCCCGGTTGTGTCTGTTTCTCGTTCCCTCCCTCTCTCTGTTGTTCACGCTATTGCTTGCGCACAGATTATCATTTTTCTTGCTGGTTCTCATTTTCTTATCGCTCCCTTCTTGTAGGCTTCTCTCCGGCTCCCCTCAGCCTCTCTTTCTTGCTTTTACTTGCCCTCTGTTCTCACACTCTTGCTCGCCCCTTGTCTTGATGCACTCTCTATCATTCAATCTCTTAATCCATTTCCCTCTTCCTCCTTTGACCCTATCCCTCCTGTGGTCTTCCCGTCTTGCTAAGTTCTCACACCGTCTTGTTTTTGTTAACGCTTTTATTTTTTCTCTCTTGCTGACTCCCTCATTGTTGTTGGTTTTCTCTCTCCCTGTCTTGCTCCATCTATTGTTCTTACTTTCTCTCGCACACTCATTCCTTTTCTCTGTTGCATGCTTGTTCTCTCCCGTTCTTGCTCCCCCTCTTTCTGGCTCTCGCTCACTTAGTCTCATTCTCTGTTGCATACTCTCTCATTTGTTCTCGCTGCTTCTTTCTCACACGTTCCTGCAGTAGGGCTTGCTCAATCTCTCTCGATCATTGTCTTCCTCTCTGTACTGCGCGCTCTTGTTTGCCATCTCCCCTACCCTTTCCTTCTTACATGTTCTCTATTAAATGCTCAATCTCTCTCTTGGAGTTTTCTCTTTTTCCTTGCCTATTGATCATTCACTCTCCCTCTCTCCCCTCTTGTTTGCTCTCCTTTGGTTCCTTTCATTCTTGTTCGCTATTTCTCTGTTCTTAATCTCTTCTTGCTTACTCCCTCTTTTCTTCTACTCTCTTCTTTCTCTATGCTCGTGTGCTATTCTCTTGCTCTAGTTTCTCAGATTTTGCTTTTTTCTTCCCACTTGTGCTCTCTCCTCTTTCTCTACTGCTGCTCTGTTCTTGCCCTCTTTTCTCTCTCTTGCTTTCTTCTTGCTCGCTCTATCCCCCCATCTTTCTCACCTTTTGCCTTCTGTTCTGTTTTCTTACTCGCTCCTTCTTAACCCTCTCGTCGTTCTTTCTGTTCTGTCTTGTTCTTTTCAATCTCTTACCACTTCTGCTCTCCTCTTTTCTCACTCTCTTCTCTTGCTCGTTTTTTCAATCTCATTCACCATCTATCTGTTCTTTCATTCTTATTTTGCTTTTTTCTCTTCTTTCTCCTGATCTCCCTTTTCGCTTGCTCTTTTCTCACCATTTCCTCTTGCTTGCGCTCTTTTACCCCTCGTTTACACTTTTTTCACCTTATCCCCTTTCAATTTCTTTCCTCTTCCTTCTTTCTTATTTTCTTATCTGTTCTCTCCTATCTTGCTCGCCATTTTCTCTTGCTATCTTTTCTGTTCTCGCACTCTTAATCTTTTAGTTTTTTTTTATTTTGCTTTTTTCTCGTCACGTACTCTCTTCTCTTCCCTCTCTCTTCTCCATCTTTCTTACTCTGACCTTTTGCTTGCTGTTCTCTTTTCTGTCCTTTCGATCTTTCTCCCTTCTCGTTCTTTTGAATCTGTTCTTTTCTTACTCTTTCTTCTTCTGTTGTCCTGCTCTCTTGTGGTTTCCTTTTTGATCTCTAACTCTTGCTCTCTTCTTGCTCGGTTTTTTTCCCCTCTCATCCTATCTTGTTCTTTCCAATCTCATTCGCTGTCTTCTATCTGTTCTTTTGTTCTATTACTACCTCTATTTCTATCTTCCCTTCTCTTTCTTCTCGCTTCACACTTGCTTCTTTGTGACTGGTTGCCCTCTTTTCTCTCTCACTCATCTGTTGCTCGCTTTTTGTCTCCTCTCTCTCATCTGTCATGCTCTTTTTTTCTTCTCTCTTCCTCACTCTTCTTTCTCCCTCTTCCTTGCTCTTTTCTATTCTTGCTTTTTTTGTTTTCTTCTCTTGCTTTCTCTTTTATCATCCTCTTCTCTCCTCACTTGCTCTTTTTTTTCCTCCACTTTGCTCTTTTCTTCTTTCATGTGCTTTTTTTTCTCATTTGATCTCTTCCTTTTCGCTTGCCTGCCCTTTCCTCTTACTTTTGTTGCTCTCTTCTGTTTAGCTCTTTTTTGTCGTTTCTTGTTCTCTCTTTCTTCTCACTCTTAGCTGTCCCTCGCTCTTCCCTTCTTTTAACTTTTTTTTTCTTTTGATCTCTCTTATCTATTGCTCTTTTCTTGCTTGCAGTCCCTTCTCCTTTTACTTGCTCACCATTTCCTTTCGCTCTTCTATTGCTCTCTTCTTTCTTCTTGTTTGCTTTCTTCTCGCTCTGTTCTCTTTTTTTCCCGCTATCCTCATTTGCTATCTACTCTTTCTATCTTTAATTTTGCGTGTTCTTTTTTCTTGCTTCTTTTGTTAAATCCTTTCTAACTCTTTTCTATCTGCTCTTTCGTTGCAATCTCAGTTGCTCTATTCTCACATTTTCTCGCTTTCTCTTGCTCTTTTACCTCTTTTTCTAATGTGATGTCCTCTTACCTGATGGTTGCTGCTTTCTTGCTCACTCTGTACTCTTAGCGTATGTCTCCACTGCACAGCTTTACGATCGTATTTTCCGCGCTTTCAGTTTTTTAAAAGAGACGAAAATACGATAGTTCGTGCAGCCTCATAGACTAGAATAGAAAGGACGAGCTGTGCTCTCTTCTCTCACATTCTCTCTCTTTTGCCTCTAGTTCGCACTCTTCTCACTTGATTTTTGCTCACTCCCCTCTTTTCTCGCTTTCCACTTGTTTACGCTTCACTTTGCTCACTTTCTACTTTATTGCTCACTGGATTGCTTTTGCCCCCTCTTTTCTCTTGGTTTCTCGCTCCCTTGCTTATCTCTCCCTTCAGGCTCGCTCTTTCCCTTTTTTCCTTTCTCGCTTCCTTCTGTTACGTGCTCATACCCGTTTTCTCTTGCTTGATCTTTTTTTTTTCTCTTGTAGCTTTTTTTCATTCATGCTCTTTTGTGCTTTCATTTTTCTCCTCACTTGCTCTCTCCCCTTAAACTCGATCTTTTCTCACTTTCTCCCTCCTCTTACACTTGACTCTATTCTCTCTCTGCTCATTTTCTCTCCTTTTGCTGGAGAGAGTGCAAGCGAGAGAAAATAAACAAGTGAAGACAGTGCACTGAAGAAAGAGAGGGTAATAAGTGGAGACGGTGAGCGCAAGAAAAGGAGGGAGTAGAAGGAAAGGAGGGAGAAGAAAGTAAGCTAGAGGGAGCAAGTGAGTGAGGAAATGAAGAAAAGCAACTAGAGAAGAGAAAAACAAGGAGAGAAAAGCAAGCAAAAAGAGTAAAAGGAAAGAAGCAAGAGCGGAGAACAAGCAAAACGCGCGAGAGAAAACAAAATAGCGATAGAGTGGGAGCAAAGAGTAAGTGCGCAAGAAGAGCTAAAGCGAGCCAAAAGAGAGAGAAGAGCAAGCAAGAAGAGCATGAAGAAACGAGAGTAGACCAAGTGCGTAAGAAGAGAGATTGAGAGAAAATCAAGATTGAACATAGTTAGAAGAGTAAAAACTAGAGTGGAGACCAAGCAAGAACTGTAAAGGGAGTATGCAGGAGATGAGAAAAAGGAGAGATGGAAGAAAGAGAGAGAAGAGAAGAACAAGCAAGAAGAGTAAACAGCAACCAAGAGAATAGAGCGCATGGAAAGAAAGCTCAAGAAGGAAAACAGTGAGCAGAGTTTGTGCTAAGGGTGGGAGCAAGAGTAGAGAAAAAAGCAAGCAAAAAGAGTGAGCAAGCGTGAGTGGAGAAAGTGCGCATGGTAGCAACAAAAAAGTGGAAACTAGAGAGAAGAGCAAGCATAGAGAAGAGGGAACAATAAGTGAAAACAGTGAGTAGAGGAAGAGAAAGCGAGAAGAGTAAACAGCAAGGGCAGAAAAGAGGAGTGGTCAAGCTTGGAGGAGAGAAAAGTGCAACAAGTAAGCAAGCAAAAAGCTTAGGTCACAGAGAGAGAGAGCAGCAAGAAAAGTGCAAGCAAGGAGCATGGAAAAGCAATCGAGCAAGAAGGGAGATCGAGGAGGGAAAAGGAGCAAGTGCCGAGAAAAAGTGGGTGCAAGAAAAAATAGAAGAGGAGAGCAAAAAAAAGTAAGAAGAGAAAAAGTCATATTTAAACACAGCAAGTAAGGAGATTGACAAGAAGAGAATACAGGTAAGAAGCCAGAAAAAGAAAGCGAGGGAGTGAGCAAAAAAAAAAAAATACAAAGGAGGTGCAGAGCAGTGACCTAAGAGAAAAGTGGGAAAAGCAAGCAAGCGAGAAAGAGAGAAAAAGAGGAGAGTGTGTGAAGAAGCAAGAAGAAGTGGGGAAGAACAAAGAGCAAGCAACCAAGTGCCAGGAAAGAAAAGAGCAAGCATGGAGAAACTGAAGCGAAAGAGAGTAACAAAAGAACAAGAGAATAGAGATAATGGGCAACAGAAAATAGAGCCAAGAATAGGGAGCAAAGAGTGAGAGCAAGGGAGAAGTGCAAACAAGAAGAGAAAAGAGTGAGGCAGTGAAAGTGGAAAAGGGTGGAGAGGAGCGTGCAGCATGGAGGAGTGAGGAACACAATTAAGCGAGCGAGAAGAGAAAAGTAAGTGAGGAAAAAACATGTGGGTGAAAGAAGAGAGAAAAGAACAAGCAAGGAGGGTAAAAAGCAAGTGAGTGAGAAAAGTGATCAAAGAGGGGGAGGCACGAGCAACAGCAGAGAGTGTGTAGAGAAGGAAAAGTGATAAAGAGAGAAGTAAGAATACACCAAGAAGAGAGAAAAAGTGCTGGGAAAGGGAGTGGGAGCGAGAAGAGAACACTCAATCAAGGAGAGTTAGAAAAGAGCAAGGAGTTAACGCAGAAACAGTGGAAAATAGAAGGAAACAAAGAGTGGATAAGATGGAGAGTGTAAGAAGCAAGAAAAGCCACTAAGAGAAGTAAAAAGCGCGAGCAGAGAAGGGGGCGAGAATGAGAGAAAAGAGCAAGCAAAAAGAGAGAAGAGTGGAGAAAAAAGGATGGAGAAAAAATAAGCGTACAATCAAAAATAAAGAAAAGAGCGAGAAGTGAGAAAAGTGAACAAGAGCAGGAGAGGAGAAAGATAAAAGGGATACAGGAGAAAGAATGAGCTTGGGGAGAGAAGAGTGAGGAAAGGATAAACGAAAGAGAGAAACAGGATCTAGCACGTGCGGAGATGAGAGAAACGCGAGCAAGGCTGGACAGAACAAAGGAAAGCGAAAGAGGAGTACGAGTGAGAAAGTGGAGTGAGCCAAAGATGAGCAAGAGCAAACAGGTAAGAACGCACAACAGCAAAACAATACAGCCAGTGAGTGACCATGAAAAAGAGAGTGCAAACATGAGTGAGAGGGGACAGGTGACCGAGAACAAGCGAATGAGACAGAGAGGGAGAGAATGAACAATGAAAACCAATATAAGCGAGAATGAGGGAGAGAGTGCAAGACCGAGATAGGAAACGAGAAAAACCAAAAAATGAGATAAAAGGGAGAAAGAGAATGAAAGGGGGAGAGAAGCAGAAACAGCTCATGAAAATGACTGAGAACAAAGCAGGAGTGAATGAGTGGTAGAGAGAGAGAGAACAAGTAGGGATGAGTGAATGAGTGGTAGAGAGAGAGAGAACAAGTAGGGATGAGTGAATGAGTGGTAGAGAGAGAGAGAACAAGTAGGGATGAGTGAATGAGTGGTAGAGAGAGAACAAGTAGGGATGAGTGAATGAGTGGTAGAGAGAGAACAAGTAGGGATGAGTGAATGAGTGGTAGAGAGAGAGAGAACAAGTAGGGATGAGTGAAAGAGGGTTAGAGAGAGAGAGAACAAGTAGGGATGAGTGAATGAGTGGTAGAGAGAGAACAAGTAGCTATGAGTGAACGAGTGGTAGAGAGAGAGAGAACAAGTAGCAATGAGTGGAAGAGAGAGAGAGAACAAGTAGCTATGAGTGAATGAGTGGTAGAGAGAGAGAGAACAAGTAGCTATGAGTGGAAGAGAGAGAGAGAACAAGTAGCTATGAGTGAATGAGTGGTAGAGAGAGAGAGAAAACAAGTAGGGATGAGTGAATGAGTGGTAGAGAGAGAGAACAAGTAGCTATGAGTGAATGAGTGGTAGAGAGAGAGAGAGAAGAACATGAGCGAATGAGTGAGAAACGAGGGGTTAGGAGAGAGAGAAACAAGTAGCTATGAGTGAATGAGTGGTAGAGAGGAGAGAACAAGTAGGGATGAGTGAATGAGTGGTAGAGAGAGAGAGAAACAAGTAGGGGATGAGTGAACGAGTGGTAGAGAGAACAAGTAGCGATGAGTGAACGAGTGGTAGAGAGAGAGAGAACAAGTAGCTATGAGTGAACGAGTGTTAGAGAGAGAGAGAACAAGTAGCTATGAGTGAATGAGTGGTAGAGAGAGAGAGAACAAGTAGCTATGAGTGGAAGAGAGAGAGAGAACAAGTAGGGATAAGTGAGTGAATGAGTGAAAGAGAGAGAGAGAGAACAAGTAGGGATAAGTGAGTGAATTAGTGGTAGAGAGAGAGAGAGAACAAGTAGCTATGAGTGAATGAGTGGTAGAGAGAGAGAGAACAAGTAGGGATGAGTGGTAGAGAGAGAGAGAGAACAAGTAGCTATGAGTGAACGAGTGTTAGACAGAGAGACAACAAGTCGCTTTGAGTGGTAGAGAGAGAGAGAACAAGTAGCTATGAGTGAATGAGTGGTAGAGAGAGAGAGAACAAGTAGCTATGAGTGGTAGAGAGAGAAAGTAGCGATGAGTGAACGAGTGGTAGAGAGAGAAAGTAGCGATGAGTGAACGAGTGGTAGAGAGAGAGAGAGAAAAAGTAGCGATGAGTGAACGAGTGGTAGAGAGAGAGAGAGAAGAAGTAGCTATGAGTGAACGAGTGTTAGAGAGAGAGAAACAAGTAGCTATGAGTGTGAGAGAGGTAGCGATGAGTGAACGAGTGGTAGAGAGAGAAAGTAGCGATGAGTGAACGAGTGGTTAGAGAGAGAGAGAACAAGTAGCGATGAGTGAACGAGTGGTAGAGAGAGAGAACAAGTAGCTATGAGTGAACGAGTGTTAGAGAGAGAGAACAAGTAGCGATGAGTGAACGAGTGTTAGAGAGAGAGAACAAGTAGCGATGAGTGAACGAGTGTTAGAGAGAGAGAACAAGTAGCTATGAGTGAACGAGTGTTAGAGAGAGAGAACCAGTAGCGCAGAGTGAAGAGGGGTTAGAGAGAGAACAAGTAGCGATGAGTGAATGAGTGTTGGAGAGATAGAGAACAAGTAGGGATGAGTGAGATAACAGCAACGAGTGAAAGAGAGCAGGAGAGAGAGACAACAAAGTCTCAAGAATGAGCCCCTGGCAGAGCTGTAGCCTCCCGGTTGGGGTAAGTGCACAATAAACAGAACCCCCCACTCCAGCTAATAAATGTCGGGTTCACAAATGAAACATCTTGAGATTGTAGAGAGGAGATCTCACAGACAAGAGGGGCTGGGCTGGGAGTCATTACTCAGTGACCCTGAAACCTGTTTGAAGTGTTATTTATCTTCACATAAATGTGTAACTCACCAATAAAAGCTGAAGCTGAGAAGCAATTTGCTGCTCTCTTGACCTGTGTAACGGGGCCGCTCCAGAGCTGCTTATTATTCTCATGTTTGTGGATGTTTCCGGAGACAAGCCTTGTAATTAAGATGTTATTTCTGAAGAGAGATTTCATGCTCAGTTCCAGTCACTTGTGCTTAGTGTCACCTTGTGAAGTCACATTCGGTTCAGTGTGCGCAGAGCGGAGCAGACGTACGCTTAATGCTGCAGTGTGCTGGAGACGCACGCTCGAAGGAAAAATCAACACAACTGATGAGGCGAAAGCATTGCAGCTACAGTCATCCCGCCGCCATCCCGCTATCCGTAAGTCTACAAGTATCCTGGATTTACAGTATCGGAGCTCATTCTTCAAAACCGACCATGGACGGAGCCATCACTGTGCAGTTCCCATAGTCCTACAGCAGAAGCGTGGCTCCGAGTGGTTGCTGGAGGCGGTCAGGCTCTGTCATACATAGTTTTGAGGAGTAAGGCCATTGCTCTTGTAAGTGCATAACACTTAAGGCAACATGTATGTACAGGGCTGCGCCAAAAGTCTGGCGTCTTGTCAGCCCAAAAACCGGCGCAGCTCCGTTTGCTAGATTTTTAATCAGGCGCACTCCAAAATTAGTTGCAATATACAGCGCCTGCGCCACTTTGTAATGTGCCTGAGATTGGGGGGTGTGCTGAAGGCGTCGCACTACAACTGTACAAACCTACACATTTATAGCTTCAGTCCAGCAAATCCAGGCCGTTACTGCTGGAACAGGGAGAGCACTTTGAAAGTGGTTTACCTGAGCCAGAAATGTTGTTTTGTAGCCAGAAAGCGCTAAATATGTGCCCCGCAGTTGAACTGGTGTCAGAGATTCAGGCGCATTCTACACTATTAGTGCATCGCGTTTATGGTGTATCACGGATGCCAGGAAAGCTGCTGATGTTTATGCTAAACGTATGAATAGGACTAAATGGTCCAACAAAGGCCAAAAGTACATTCTTTGGCCAGTACATCGGTATACCGCAATAAAAGTATAATATCGCGCAGGAGTCTGCACCATACTAACTATTCAATCGCATTCAGAAAAAAAAACATACAAGTTTGTTTTTTTTTTTACAAAGGCAATCTATCGGTGACAAATTTGACTTCTCGGCATCTGTTTAACATATACATTAAACTGAAACGTGGTGTGAGCCCAACACTGACAGTAATGACCGTATATTACTCAGATGACAGATTACACCAGTACTGGTACATTGAGGTCACAGGATCAGGTGTGATATGGAAGCACTCGTCACTGCACAGCAGAGGACGGCACACGTCAGGATAGCGGAGAAGAAGTCACAGCTTTAATATCTCAGAAGATGTGGTGGTCTGTTGTGTGAGGACTCGGGACACGAGTATCTAAAGAATCGGCCTCAAAATTATCCCCGAAATGAAGGGGCGCAGAGTGAGAACTACAACACACTGCACAGCCAGGAGTTTGGTCCTATGTATCCTCACCATCAATATCTGCAGCCCCAAGGAAGCCCACGTAATATGATATAGTGCATACGTCTAGCACAGTTGGCTGTGTGGGAGCACATGGCGGCACAATGGGGATTTACAATCTTTCATTACGTCAGAATTTTGGATTGGCGGGATCTCACCACCCATGGTTTAGCTGAGCCCCTGTATTTCAGTTTGTGCCTCCTCCGGGAGGCTTTCTATGAATCCAAGGACAGCGGATCAGAAACAAAGGGCCGAGCAGTGCACGGAGGATTTCTGCTCTTGTGTTTAGAGACCCCAGGTTATCAGTGAGGACGCCCATCATTTTATGGATCACGTTTGCAGAATGTGCATTAGCAGGTGATTATCGTTCAGAGCCGGTCACGGACATTGGGGTTTGACCCCTTTGCCCTCTTTATAATTCAGGCCTTTATTCCCCAGTGACTTGCATTGTTACTGGATTGCAGAACATACCGTCTGTGTTACCGACCTTCACGACTGCTTCAATAACCGCGAGGCCCAGTCTCTCCTGACGCAGAGGTGCTGTATTGCATCTCGCAGAGGGAGGGACGACCACTAGAAGTCAATTGTGTTCTCTCCTAACCAACTTTATTAAAGGGGCAGAAGGAAAGCGTTCAGCTAAAGCACAGGGTATAAATGTGACTTTGAATTGAATAGGGGTATGCACCTACTAGACTTGAAAACAGTCTGTAAAGCGGCCTCAACCTTTTACATGGACTTGAATAGAAAATCCATGCGGTGTGATTTTCTGACGGATGGTTTTGGACACCAACGAAAAACTTAGAGCACGTTCATTATTCCACCCGGTTTTCGGGCAGAACATGAACCTGTGGGTGTGAAGGGGAACGGGAAATCCTCAAACAAAAGCCATCCCCCTAAGTGCCAAAAAACAACAAATCTGACCGGTGTTAAGTCATTGTCGCGTGAACGCACCCTAAGAGTAATTATAACAGAGCAGAGAAATCGCAGGTGGTGTGCAATGTACTGTGAATGCAAGTATGACATAGCCTTACCCTGCACCAGCTGAAGGCACAGCATAGTGTTTTGCAGGGGCCGCCAGCTATCCTTCCATCACACGGTGCTCTGCAGGGGCCGCCACCTATCCATCCATCACACAGTGCATCCCTCCATCACACGGTGCTCTGCCGGAGTCGCCACCTATCCCTCCATCACACAGTGCTCTGGAGGGGCCGCCCCCTATCCCTCCATCACACGGTGCTCTGCAGGAGTCGCCACCTATCCCTCCATCACACGGTGCTCTGCAGGGGCCGCCACCTATCCCTCTATCACACAGTGCTCTGCAGGAATACCCAAATATCCCTCATAAGACTGCTCTGTAGAATCCACCAAACTAACTGCCTACACTAGCATAGTGCCTGCAGAGACCCACCTCAAGCTACCACTCCCACTGAACAATGCTCTAGATAAGCAGTCTACAAATATCCATATCCTCAGAGATATATGCTCTACAGTCAAACCCATCAAATGTCCAACCCTTTCACCTTGTAGTGCTGCCCACAGCAACCTCACCTTGCACCTGCACTGTAGCACGTGTGGTAGAAATTCACGGAGATTTACACAAAGTCAGAAATGTACAAAATGGTTTTAGTGCAGAAACTTAAGACCTTTGAAATAAAGAACATAATTTTGCTGCGCGATGACGCCTGAACCAGAAGACGGTAAAGATTCAAAAGCTATTTAGAGCAATTGAGTAAGTTTTAGAACGTGAATACAGGACATTGTTGAAACCACAATCCAGCAGGACGCGGCAGATCACGGACCATGTGCTGCGCTTCATGTGACTTTGGTAAAGCTTTAACATTTTGTGCTATACAATTCGATAACTAACATTTCTAATATAGGATGGGTTTTAGTATGTAGAGGTGTACCCAAAAAGTGAATCCTGAATCACACCCTGGGAGACCTAGTAAAGACCACTTGAATGTCTTCGGTCTCTCCCCAGGATATTAATATAATACAACAAGTACACATGGCAATACCCTGGATCAGTACAGGGGCCCCTCATGAAAGATCAGTACAAGACATGTAGTACCGCACTGTACTGAAGAGAGGCGCTATAGTCCACCAATCACTGCATGCACCTCACTAATACATGTAAGAGCAGTACAGGACATGTAGTACCGCACTGTAATGTAGAGAGGTGCTACAGACCACCAATCACTGAATGTACCTCAGTAATACATGTAAGAGCAGTACAGGACATGTAGTACCAGCACTGTACTGTAGAGAGGCGCTATAGACCACCAATCACTGCATGCACCTCACTAATACATGTAAGAGCAGTACAGGACATGTAGTACCGCACTGTACTGTAGAGAGGTGCTATAGACCACCAATCACTGCATGCATCTCATTAATACATGTAAGAGCAGTACAGGACATGTAGTACCGCACTGTATTGTAGAGAGGCGCTATAGACCAATCACTGCCTGCATCTCACTAATACATGTAAGAGCAGTACAGGACATGTAGTACCGCTCTGTTTTGTAGAGTGGCGCTATAGACCACCAATCACTGCATGCACCTCACTAATACATGTAAGAGCAGTACAGGACATGTAATACCACACTGTACTGTAGAGAGGCGCTATAGACCACCAATCACTGCCTGCACCACACTAATACAAGTAAGAGCAGTACAGGACATGTAGTACTGCACTGTACTGTAGGGAGGCGCTATAGACCACCAATCACTGCATGCGCCTCACTTATACATGTAAGATCAGTACAGGACATGTAGTACCGAACTGTACTGTAGAGAGGCGTCATAGACCCCCAATCACTGTCTGGACCACCATATTAAATGTAAGAGCAGTACAGGACATGTAGCACCGCACTGTACTGTAGAGAGGTGCTATAGACCGCCAATTACTGCGTGCACCTCACTAATACATGTAAGAGCAGTACAGGACATGTAGCACCGCACTGTACTGTAGAGAGGCGCTATAGACCTACAATCACTGCATCCACCTCACCATACATGTAAGAGCAGTACAGGACATGTAGTCCCACTGTACTGTAGAGCGGTCGCTAATAGACCACCAATCACTGCCATGCACCTCACTAATACAATGTAATGTTAGACAGTTCAGGACATCTAAGACCCGACGCACTGTATACTGTAGTGGAGTGCTATAGATACCGGCAATCACTGCATGCACCTCACTAATACATGTAAGAGCAGTACAGGACATGTAGCACTGTACTGTAGAGAGGAGCTATAGACCGGCAATCACTGCATGCACCTCACTAATACATGTAAGAGCAGTACAGGACATGTAGTACCGCACTGTATTGTAGAGAGGCGCTATAGACCGCCGACCACTGCATGGACCTCACTAATACATGTAAGAGCAGTACAGGACATGTAGCACCACACTGTACTGTAGAGAGGTGCTATAGACCAGCAATCACTGCATGCACTTCACTAATACAGATAAAAAAATGTTTCTGATCATTGTCCAGATCATCCAACACATGAGCCACAGATCGGCAGTGCCTATGACATTGTATGTGGAGTGCGGTTACAAGATACAATGTCCCAGGAAACACCATTGTCTGCTGGAAACATTGTATCCCGATTCCATTGTAACTTGAGAGACCACTGTATTTGTGGTCCAAAACATGGAAGGGGAACATATTCAATTACAGCTTCCCCTCCTGGTTTTTGCTTACAACTATGGAGGTAAAATAGTCACTAAAATACTTCTGTGTGTACAGAGCCAAAGTCTGCAACAACACGTAGTATAGGATGTAGGACTGAATAAGTGGCACAGATAAGAGCAGGACTGTGGCAGGACAGGCTGAACCGGACTATTGTCTGATTGAACTTTGACAAGAACGCCAAACACTGTTTGATCAGAGCTATGACACAAGAGGAACGTACCATAGATCCTGGAGAAGACCGGTTCTTTCTCGTCGTAGTGGTGGCCAACGTCGTGGTGGTCTCCATGATGGTTGTAGACAATTCAGGAGGCATTGACGTGGTAGGTGTCGTCCCAAGGATTGATGGGACCTCTCCCACCAGCCTCACGCTTCCACTGATGTTGACATGAGGGTTGTGCTCGACAGCCATATTGAGAACTTTCAGACCATTGTAGTAGATGCCGGAGAGCTGCCCTTGGAATGGCCTCCCCCTGTCCTTTCCGCCAATGGCTATCTGAGCTTGGGTATTGAAGATGGTCAGGGGTCGCCCTATTGAGACACAGTAAAGGAAAACATCACAAAATCTCCAAACAACGTGATCACCCACAACAGAGAAAACCTTAAGTGTTTGGTAATCGGCGGTGACGGGGGCTGGACCTGGGGAGAATAGTTTATCAGCTTCTGCTCTGTTTGCTGAATAAAAGTGAAAGATATTAACAAGTAATGGAGAATAAACCTCGTTCAGCCGACCCTACGAGGATTGTCTGACAGTCGGTCGTCTAGTGCTACGTGCTCCGGGATTCTGTGGCATCAAGTCATTTCAAGTTGGATCAAAGGAATTTTGCTGCATAATCCAAAGATAACATTAAGAGGGTCTACCAAGACTAAAACAAACCCTAAAAAACCTCCCTCCCACTGTTTAAGTAGAAAATAAACCAATACTTACCTCTTACCGCCTGGTCCCTTACTGATGATGTCATGTTCCTGGGTCACATGATCCTGCATGTGACGAGGTCAGCGATTGGCTGCAGCATCATGTGATCCATGACCGTGACATCATCGGGGGGGGAGGGGGAGTTAAAGGAGTTTTATCACCACAATGTTTAGATTTTAACATGTAGGGAAAGGTAAATTAAAACTATTACCATATGCACTGCTGTTTTGATTTTGCTTTGGTCAGGAGATGAAGAAGATTGTATCTACTGCTTGTGTATACGGGTTTCCCTGGTTACCGGCCACCTTTCCCTACCTCTCTCATCTCTGTCTCTTATCCGATTGCTGCCATGTGACCATTGTGAGTCACTCCCTGCAGTTCTTATCTCTAGAGTTTGTTTACCTAAGTAAATGACAAGCTTTCACCCATTAGAGCTCTGTAGCTTTGTGTACTACAGTTTATCAATCTCCTGCAGTCATGTCACTAGAACAGGAACAGCAGAGCTGATGTCAATCATTGCTATAGAGTCTACAGAGCTGTAGCCAGCTTGAGACTGACAGGTCCTGGTCAGTTTGTGGATGGGTCTATACCATAGACCCATCCACAAACTGACCAGGACCTGTCAGTCTCAAGCTGGCTACAGCTCTGTAGACTCTATGGTGAGAAACCCCTTTAAGTATGGGTTTTCTATCTCATCACAGTGGGAGGGAGGTTTTTAAAAGCCTTAGAAAACCCCTTTAAGAACATGAACCCGAGTCCGGTGGCTACAGTCGGATGAGTTCTCGCTGCAGCCATCAGCGCTCATCAACGTCTCGTCACTCAGACACTTTACAGTGAGAACGGTCCTGGCTGCAGTCAGTTGACTTTAGTCCTTTGAGTTATTGACCTCCTTAATCATGTCACTGACATTAGTGCACCGCGCTCCTGCGAAGAGGCTAGAAGTCATTTACTCTGTCCCTGTGTCTATAAACCTGATAAGAGTTAGGCCAAGATTCATTAACAGATCGTGCATCACACAGACACCAATCGATAGCTTCCATTGACCTTGGTGTCCCTGGCTCCTCCACAGACCGCGGCTTGCTTGTTGTTTTTCGGTTCCTCCTTCCTACTCTTAATGTGAAGTCATTTGGCAGTTCGGAAAGAAAGAAAAGGGAAAGCTGCACAGAATAACATGAGGAAGAGGAGAGTGACCGGGGCAGATTGGAGCCCTACCCCTGCTCACTTACAGTCCGGCCCGACCAGGTCTTGCTGATGTAGAAGAACGTAGAGCTTCACTCATCCTTGATGGCTTTAGAGAAATTACTGGAGAACAGAAGTCCCTGAACCCACAGGCTTGAATTTATGCACTGACCACGTTTTGCTTTCTCAAACTGGGTTAGACCTAAACATGACCAACCCCTCGATCACCGCTGCTTGTGCCAGGGTCGAGGACACGAATGGATTATAGCAGAAACTTCAGAAAATAGCCTCCGAGAACTTACGAGACCTCTCATCAATTGGGTTTTAAAGCAGCAGCCGCCAACTTATCCCCCTGAGGACAGAGAATGTTATTGGTACCTTTTGCCACGCCAGTTCCCACTCTCTTGAACTCAGGATTCAGAAGTCTTGTGCCATCTTCCATTCCTGAGATACTGAGCCCTGAAAAACAGGGACCCCGGTTTGGATAAAAAAAAAAAAAAAGTCTGCAGGCAGTTTCCAGAGAAACCTCAGCAGCCAATGGAAGAATACCAGCCATCCTCCTACCACGAGCAATGCCAGGAAGAATACCAGCCATCCTCCTACCACGAGCAATGCCAGGAAGAATACCAGCCATCCTCCTACCACGAGCAATGCCAGGAAGAATACCAGCCATCCTCCTACCACGAGCAATGCCAGGAAGAATACCAGCCATCCTCCTACCACGAGCAATGCCAGGAAGAATACCAGCCATCCTCCCACCATGAGCAATGCCAGGAAGAATACCAGCCATTCTCCTACCACGAGCAATGCCAGGAAGAATACCAGCCATCCTCCCACCACGAGCAATGCCAGGAAGAATACCAGCCATCCTCCCACCACGGGCAATGCCAGGAAGAATACCAGCCATCCTCCCACCAAGAGCAATGCCAGGAAGAATACCAGCCATCCTCCTACCACGAGCAATGCCAGGAAGAATACCAGCCATCCTCCCACCACGAGCAATGCCAGGAAGAATACCAGCCATCCTCCTACCACGAGCAATGCCAGGAAGTCTAATACCAGCCCATCCTCCCCACCACGAGCAATGCCAGGAAAATACCAGCCATACCTCCTACCACGAGCAATGCCAGGAAGAATACCAGCCATCCATCCTACCACGAGCAATGCCAGGAAGAATACCAGCCATCCTCCCACCACGAGCAATGCCAGGAAGAATACCAGCCATCCTCCCACCACGAGCAATGCCAGGAAGAATGCAGAGGAGCGGTCAGCAAATGCAATGCGGATGGGATTGCTGCTTTCAATGAGGAATAGCGTCCTGTGTACCAGTTGTGGATTGGGAGACGTGATTCCAATCACCGAGACTGCATTAAAGTGGTGAATCCAAGATGGACTCTGATGGCATAGTGATAGGATAAGCCATCAAAATCTGATAGGTACAGCTCTCACCTCTCTCCGGAAGGGGCCCTGAAAGTGTCGGCTCAAAACAGAAAGTAGGTCACAGGATTCTCCATTCTGTTCTGAGTATGGCTGAACACAACACAGCACTCCCCTATACTCACATAGAACAGAATGGAGAGAACACAGCGCTCCCCTGTACCGGGGACTCCTATAGAAGAGAATGGAGAACACAGCGCTCCCCTGTAACCAGCGAGACACTCCCCAACTAGAACAGAATGGAGAACACAGCGCTCCCCTGTACTGGGGACTCCTATAGAAGAGAATGGAGAACACAGCGCTCCCCTGTACCGGGGACTCCTATAGAACAGAATGGAGAACACAGCCCTCTCCTGTACCGGGAACTCCCATAGAACAGAATGGAGAGAGATGTGCAAACCTGACCAGCCGTCCATTCAGAGCCGATACTTTTGGGGCCCCTTCCCAAGATAGGTGTGAGTCCCAGAGGTGGGAACTGCATCTATCGCACTTTGATGGTATATCGATGGGATAAGCCATCAAAGTCTATAGTGGGATCACCCCTTGGTTGGTTTGTTTATCCCAGTTTCACAGCTGGATTGTGGGACAGTCGATGAGATGGAAGAGACAACCAAGTGTCTTCTCTAAATTTACATCATAGACCAGGCCTGGAGACAATGCAAAGAAATGGCGGCTCCAAGGTACAAATTGTGCTATGGCCCAAGCTCAAATTTCCACCCAGAATTGCTCCAATATTCTATTTTATTTTTCGGTAAAAAAATCCAGAGTGGCTGAGCCTGAGCTGCCTGTAACAATAGCATAAATTGAACAGTCTACCATCCACTGCCAGCCATTTCTACCCAGAAGTGGGAGGAGGACAGTGCCAACCAGTCTCACAATGTGGTCAGTGGGTGACATAACATTCAGGCAATGAGCTTCCTCGGAGCGGAGAGTGGGTTGGAGCAATATGAGACTGGATCAGAACCAGCTGTAACGTCACGCTGCTCAGGGTCACAATTCCTAGTCTTCTTCTAGTCAATATGGATTATTTCCCCAATGTTTTCTAGTCTGGATGAAATTAGAACTAGCAGTGAACTGTGACTCTGAGGAGAGCGTAAGGTCAGAGCCAGGTCTCCCCTCTGCAAGCTCATGCAAACCCAGTTGGAAAGACAGGAAAAGAAGGCGTTTGAAGCGCTGGATTGCAGGACTCGCTGCTGTTCTAGGAGATTTAGGTGACGTTCCACCCTCTATAGCTGTGTCTTCGGCTGACCCTCGCCCTGACCCTTACTGACATCCGG
This sequence comes from Phyllomedusa bahiana, assembly GCA_025379985.1. Lineage (NCBI taxonomy): Eukaryota > Metazoa > Chordata > Amphibia > Anura > Hylidae > Phyllomedusa > Phyllomedusa bahiana. The sequence goes on from JAODAL010028199.1 coordinate 29,583, forward strand.
CTACCCCGTCATTGAGGATCCTGGACACAATAGGTGGTGTTCGTGTGGCGCTACCCGGAGACAGACAGACATAAAGGACATCATACAATAAATGACAAGGTCTCACATGTTCTTGTGTTAGATTACACAACGCCTCCTACAACTGTCTTTTCAGAAAATCTCCCCTTAAATAATTGAACACGACAGTAATGAGGGGAAGCCGCTTCTGACGAGCAGGTTTATGAATGACGGATCCAGTGTTCGGAGAGATCATGCATCAACCACCATAAAACATCAGCAGATCAATGAGGCTGCAGGCAGAAACGTGCACATGCCGGGTGACCACCCCATCACCATCATCCCAAATTCTTCAAAGTAGGAACTCAAGCTGCTACAGGCTCAGGGACCTCCTTTTGGGTAGATTCTCTCGAGAGACTGTTATTCTACATAGAGTCTCTGCAGATTACACACTTGTTTAGTGGATGTAAGGAGAGGTCTATCAATTGGGTAGTTTACCTCTGGCTAGTCTACAGCGGATAGCATTACAGAGGATAAACATCACAACTCTCCTCACATAGTCCCGCCAATGTGTCTGAGCCTGTGGAGCAGAAGGTAGACAGCAGGACGAGCATGCAGCACGGGGGATCATGCAGAACCAGTTTAGTTACCTTTGTCTTGCTGGCCGTCATCTGGGTTCCGAGGCAATTTATAGGACAGTTTCGGTTTTTGGTGTAGCTCGGTATTGCCTTGAGGTTTAAAAGACAGTGGGTTAGCGCCTGCAACGTACGAGGGGCTACAGTTCTGAAGAGCTTTGGCTCCTCAAGGTCGACGGATTATTATTCTACAGGTTTTATCATCAGATACTGGTGCCGGCATTTACTGTCCGTTCTGCTCAGCTTGCTTCACTTGCACCACTGTCGGCCAAGACATCTCTGCTGTCCAACATAAAGTGTACAACCACAGAGGACCTTCATGACTACCGCAGACATGGCCGACTACCTCCTGATGACATCTCTACTGTGCAGGATACAGTGTACGATCACCGAGGACCTACATGACTACCGCACAGACATGGCCGACTACCTCCTGATGACATCTCTACTGTGCAGGATCTAGGGTATGATCACCGAGGACCTACACGACTACTGCAGAGACATGGCCGACTACATCCTGATGACATCTCTACTGTGCAGGATCTACTGTATGATCACCAAGGACCTACATGACTACTGCACAGACATGGCCGCCCAACTCCCAATGACATCTCTACTGTGCAGGATCCAGTGTATGATCACCGAGGACCTACATGAGTATCGCACAGACATGGCCGACTACCTCCTGATGACATCTCTACTGTGCAGGATCTACTGTATGATCCCCAAGGACCTACATGACTACTGCACAGACATGGCCGCATACATCCTGATGACATCTCTACTGTGCAGGATCTAGGGTATGATCACCGAGGACCTACATGACTACTGCAGAGACATGGCCGCCCACCTCCCAATGACATCTCTACTGTGCAGGATACAGTGTACGATCACCGAGGACCTACATGACTACCGCAGACATGGCCGACTACCTCCTGATGACATCTCTACTGTGCAGGATCTAGTGTACGGCCACTGAGGACCTACATGACTACCGCACAGACATGGCCGCCTACATCCTGATGACATCTCTACTGTGCAGGATCTACTGTATGATCACCAAGGACCTACATGACTACTGCAGAGACATGGCCGCCCAACTCCCAATGACATCTCTACTGTGCAGGATACAGTGTACGATCACCGAGGACCTACATGACTACTGCAGAGACATGGCCGACTACCTCCTGATGACATCTCTACTGTGCAGGATCTAGGGTATGATCACCGAGGACCTACCAGACTACTGCAGAGACATGGCAGACTACCTCCCAATGACATCTGTACTGTGTAGGATACAGTGTATGACCACTGAGGACCTACATGACTACCGCAGACATGGCCGACTACCTCCTGATGACATCTCTACTGTGCAGGATACAGTGTATGATCACCGAGGACCTACAGACTACTGCACAGACATGGCCGACTACCTCCCAATGACATCTTCTGTTAGATCTTTTAGATCCCCGAGGACCTACATGACCCCTTCATACATGGCCCTAAAAACATTTTTAGAAGAAAATTTTTAAGGGTTGTTGACTATCACTAGGATACGCCATCAATGTCAGATGGGTGCACGTTCCAGAGGGGGGATCACATCTTAAAACAATCCCAAAAACTTTTGTTCTGAATGAGAGTGGTCGGGTCTCTCCTGTGGAAATCAGTGGGAGTTCTGATTCATGGAGAAATTCGTCACTGTTTTCGGAAACCCTTTTACCTTCCAAAGAGTTCTGACCACCTTTCCTTTCAGAAAGGTTGAAGGCAGGAGTCTCAAACTGCGGCCCTCCAGCTGTTGCAAAACTACAACTCCCATCATGCCCACTGTTTTAGTGATATAAATGCTGATGGGGAGTTTAGTTTCCCCCAACAGCTGGAGATCCGCAGTTTGAGACCCCTGGTTTAAGGGCTTGTTCCCGAGATCCCCTTCGGAACTGCACCCATCGACAGGAGGGAAACCTAGCAAATTTTCCTCAATGTCCTGAGTCAGACGACCCCTTTAATGTCATATATGAATCATTTAGTTGTTTGCTTAATTGCTATAACCTGCCCCCCCCATGATCAGGGCTGAATAACAAATATCGGTCGGAAATGCTGCAACAAAACAGACAATGAATTTGGAAAAATATTTTTGCCTCAAGGAAAACCCTGCCCATAGCCTCCGCCGGGGAACATCGGGTCAAGCAGCGAAGTCTACATACAATCAACTTTATTCAACAAGCCGGTCTTCACTTCCCCGACAGGAGCTGAACTCTCCAGGGGATCCCTCCCGGTCACCTTTCCCAGACTAGAAAAAGACAAGGGTAATTTTTCGTGAGCGGCTTGAGGAGTAGGCGGAGGGAGCTGGACTGCCGCCTGCACTCCCATAGGAATCACAAGAAACTGATGCTGTGACAGATGGATGCAACTCACTGTCAAAGTCACTTACAAGCAAAACAGCTAAAAGCCCTGGGTTTGTGTTGTCGGAGAACGGCTCTGTGTCACCCTGCAAAGTATCTGCATCCTGATCTAATTGAACGCGTGCTCTGCTCCTCACACCAGTTCCTGCTGAGCCCGCGAATATAATGCACAGAGACAGGTTAAGTGCGAAGGAGCGGTTTACATGGGAGATTGCTCCGTGCAACGACTGCACATCAGAGCCTGCAAGTCAGCCCCAGCTTATAGCGGAGCTCCCCATCCTCAGCTTCCAGCTACTCTACTTATACAGACTTGTTTGCTTTCCAAGTCCACCCACTGATACCTGGCGGCAGCCCCCTGTGGCCCAATGTGCATGAGCAGCTTTGCTCTACTTACTAAATCCAGACCGTTACCAAATATGAGACCCACACCAGCCCCCCGCTAAAGACAACCTAATGCTCTGATCCCCTCTCCAATCACTGAAGGTCCTGACCAGCTGACAATATGGCGGGCAATGCCGGACTGTCGCACACAAAAACCAAAGCGCATGCGCAGACCCTCACGACACCGGCGAGAGCGACGTCCGAAGAAATCTGCATAGATGTCTTATAAATCCCGCGCACGTCCGCAGTCCCCGGAGAGGTGGTTTCTCCCTCTAGGAGCCGGAGGTGCGCTCGCTCCCCGTGCACTCGTGGTGGCAGAGTTTAATCTCTGGATTATTCGGAAGTTCACAGTCTGCTCTATAAAGCTTATCAGCTTCCAAGAAGCTTTTACAGAGAAGAGAAGCTCTTTGATAGCGGTAATTGTATTCAACTTGTCAGATCACAGGCAGGAGAACAATGATCCGGGAGATCAAGAGGAGACGGCGGCGGCAGGAGAAAGTGCCGGAAACTTATCCTGTCCGTATAAATGAGCAGCGGTTGTGAGGCATCGTGAGGTCATCGCATTGCATCATACGTTACAGGTGCCAGCACAGAGCGGGCAGTAAGGCTGGCACATACAGCACAACACAGCAGATAGGACCTGACCGTGGTCACCTCCCTGCAGATATAACCACAGCCACCTGCCATGAAGCCAGAAATCAGCAGACACTCCACCACCTCCCAGTACAGGTTTTGGTTCTGAATCTCTAAGGCTTGTATGTGGAGTGATATAGACAGCGGTGTCCCAGCACCAGACCTTATAGCTTCACCTTCAACAACAGTAAGTGAGCTTCTCTTGCTTGTAATAACCGGGGAACTCATCAAGTCCCTGTAGCTGATCTCTATCAATTTTCTATCCAAAACCTCTGAGAGATGACACACAACCGTGCCCACATGAGACTACCATATTTACTATTTTGCCATAGGCAAACTTAAACTCTATCAGTTTTCAATCTATAAAACACTAAAACTTAACTTTTATTATGTACAACACTTAACCTCTATACACACTATTAAAAATCTGATTTCTAACCTCTCAATTTATCCCATTCTACTTCTGAAGGATTAACTCCTTTTCTATCATCAAGTCTGGTTGAACCCCACCTATTAACAGGAAAACTTTATACAGTAATTTACTAACGCCAATAAGTGATCCCAAGCATCCATAATCTGATGGACATAAAACATATAAGGTTTCCTTGTGACACCCTCTGCAGCGGGTGACACTTGTAGACAGAGGTGAGAAGTCACAATTTAAAATGTCATATCTGACCTCCCCAACATGTTTCACCAGCTAGCCTGGCTTCACCAGGGGTTAGAGGTCCGGTCACATGTGGTCTAAGCTCATTTCCTTTTATATCATGTTAGGTGCACACCCTATTCAGGTGTTCACCAATTGGCCACCAGAGAATCAACAAAACCCATTCCCTCTTTTACTCTCCGGCAGGCACACTGATACTATGTGCTGCTGCCGCTATGTTCTTATAAACAACATTCCTCAGACAAGTTCACCATCTCCATAGCGGGCTTGCGCCCTATCTTACCATGCCGCCAGCGTACTGTATCAATGGACATTTCTGCCCTGACTGTGATGGACTTCCATCTCTCATATTATTGCGTCTGCGTGGCTCGCCTAGAACGGACTAAGCAGAATAGGTGTTACATTTTACAGCACACTACTATGTGGGTGGCATGGTAAGATAGGGCGCAAGCCCGCTATGGAGATGGTGAACTTGTCTGAGGAATGTTGTTTATAAGAACATAGTGGCATCGGCAGCTCATAGTATCAGTGTGCCTGCAGGAGAGTAAAAGGGGGAATGGGTTTTGTTGATTCTCTGGTGGCCAATTGGTGAGCACCTGAGTGGGGTGTGTACCTAACATGATATAAAAGGAAATGAGCTTAGACCACATGGGACCGGACCTCTATCCCCTGATGAAGCCAGTTTAGCTGGTGAAACATGTTGGGGAGGTCAGGCATGACATTTTAAATTGTGATTTCTCACCTCTGTCTACAAGTGTCACCCGCTGAAGAGGGTCTCACAAGGAAACCTTATATGTTTTATGTCCATCAGATTAGGGATGGCTGCCCAAGTAGGAGGCTTGGGATCCCTTACTGGAGTTAGTAAATCACTGTATATATAAGGTTTTCCTGTTAATAGGTGGTGTTCCACCAGATTTGATGATAGAAAAGGAGTTATTCCTTTAGAAGTAGAAAGGGATAAATTGAGAGGTTAGAAATCAGATTTTTAATAGTGTGTATAGAGGTTAAGGCAGTGTTCACATGGCTTATTCAAGCCGTAATTGCGGGACGGATTTTGCCCGCAGTTACGACTTGAATAAGGGGCGGGGGAGCTGCCCGCCAGCCCCATAGACATTACGCGCCGTAAATAATGTGCATGTCACTTTCTTCCCCCGCGGCGGATTCGAGCGGGGAGGAGCAACGGAATTACCGTAGTTACTGGGACGGATTGGAGCCGTACTGCAGCGCAAATACGGCGCGCAGTGCGGCTCCAATCCATCCCAGAATAAGCCGTGTGAACGAGGCCTAAGAGTTATACATAATGAAAGTTACGTTTTATTGTTTTATAGACTGAGAACTGATAGAGTTTAAGTTTGCCTATGGCAAAATAGTAAATATAGTGATCAAGTCACTCTCTGTTCTCTTTCGAGATTCCCATTTTTTTTGGAGACTATTTGACATGAGACTACCACATAACCAGCACTCTTCCTACAAGTATACAAGAGACTACCACATAACCAGCACTCTTCCTACAAGTATACAAGAGACTACCACATAACCAGCACTCTTCCTACAAGTATACAAGAGACTACCACATAACCAGCCCGCTTCCTACAAGTATACAAGAGACTACCACATAACCAGCGCGCTACCTACAAGTATACAAGAGACTACCACATAACCAGCACTCTTCCTACAAGTATACAAGAGACTACCACATAACCAGCGCCATACCTACAAGTATACAAGAGACTACCACATAACCAGCACTCTACCTACAAGTATACAAGAGACTACCACATAACCAGCGCCATACCTACAAGTATACAAGAGACTACCACATAACCAGCACTCTTCCTACAAGTATACAAGAACTACCACAAACCAGCGCCATACCTACAATATACAAGAGACTACCACATAACCAGCACTCTTCCTACAAGTATACAAGGACTACCACATACCCCGCGCCATACCTACAAGTATACAAGAGACTACCACATAACCAGCACTCTTCCTACAAGTATACAAGAGACTACCACATAACCAGCACCATACCTACAAGTATACAAGAGACTACCACATAACCAGCACTCTTCCTACAAGTATACAAGAGACTACCACATAACCAGAGCCATACCTACAAGTATACAAGAGACTACCACATAACCAGCACTCTTCCTACAAGTATACAAGAGACTACCACATAACCAGCACTCTACCTACAAATATACACAAGATAACCACAATGTTCTCCTTGTGCTGTCATCTTCTGCCACCTCAGCAATACACCGACCACACTGTAGGCAGATTAATGTGAGACTTCGATGGGAAAATAGTATTTCCTGATAAAACCAATATTCAGGGAAAACAAGACAGTTTCATTTCCTATGCAGTCAAAAACTGGATTTAAAATGTTGTCCTTTTCCAGCTGTGATTAGTAAAGAAATGAAGGGCAAGACAATGAAATCTCACTGCACTGCAGCTGTCGCTAGTCTCATTACACATAGTCGGTAATGACAGAATGATTGCAGTATTGTTCACTGGACAGGGATAGATAAAGTTAGACTAGATTGCCAGGGCAATAACAAGAGCAATATATGAAAGGATAATGGGTAATCTTTCTACACTGGGAAGGGGGATTCTTCACACTTATCAGGCCCTGCTGATAACACACCTCTCAGGCCATAGTTGGCCTCAAAAAGAACCGTGAAGCGGTCCTATCTCACTGTGGTGCTATGAGAACTCACAGAGGGAAGTCAAACAGACAAACCAGGAGGTCGTGTACATAGGGAAACCGTAAAAAAAGTATAAGAAAAGAAAGATGTAAAGTCAATATCAAATGATTCTCAGCTTTGTAAAGATTGTCAGGTCTCCGCTGCCCCTGTAGTTCTCAGCTCACTGCCCATTAACCTTGCCCTGTTTTGGGGTCCCTCCACATGTTATAGGAAGCATTTGTGTCGTGTGGGTACCTCCGGGGTAGTATTCATTGACGGGCCAGTTATCCACTTGTAGCGTTGCATTGCCTCCGTTCCGGGTGTACTTCACCACATGGTAATTGCCATCGTTCACAGGGGTGCTGTCTTCACGTATGGAGATGTCCATTAACCCGATGTTGAAGGTCACTCCGACTTTACCCTGTTCCTGCGGGGAGAAAACAAAGATAAAGTCAGAAATGAGCACGTGCGAGGCGCGGATGTGTAGATGGTGTTGATCCAGACTCCTGCAGCAAGACTGCGCTAAGCCCGACTATCTGTCCCCGTTTATGTCCGTGCATACAGTGTTAGGGCTCCCGCTTACAGAAACTCTGTCGTTGCTTCTAAACCGGGTGTTTAAGGATTATGAGTCCCCCAGCTGAGGCTCAACCTCGATGAGTAAAAACCTGAATACATTTCATTCCAATTGAGCATAAATGTTACGGTTTCCTCCTCAGCTGCTGCGCCCGTTACTGCTGCTCTGGGACCAATCTAGTAACACTTGCAGATAAGATTCAGTAGACATCTGGGATCGAGCGCATACGGGCAGACAACACCATGGATCACATGAATGCAAATAGGACCCAACTTCTGAGCCTCCCTATCAAAAGAGAAGCTGCCTGCTGGTGCCAACCTCAGAAGTTAAGCAGTCCCTGCCAAGCCAGACCACAGGAGATGCCACGTCTGCTGGTGCCAACCTCAGAAGTCAATCCAGTCCACAGGAGATGCCACGTCGGCTGGTGCCAACCTAAGTAGTCAACCCAGTCCCTGCCTAGCCAGACCACAGGAGATGCCACGTCTGCTGGTGCCAACCTCAGAAGTCAAGCAGTCCCTGCCAAGCCAGACCACAGGAGATGCCACGTCTGCTGGTGCCAACCTCAGAAGTCAAGCCAGACCACAGGAGATGCAATGTCTGCTGGTGCCAACCTAAGAAGTAAATCCAGTCCCTGCCTAGCCAGACCACAGGAGATGCCACGTCTGCTGGTTCCAACCTCAGAAGTCAAGCAGTCCCTGCAAGCCAGACCACAGAGATGCACGTTGCTAGTGCCAACCTCAGTAGTCAAGCCAGTCCTGCCGAGCCAGACCACAGGAGACTGCACGTCTGCTGGTGCCAACCTCAGAAGTCAAGCCAGTCCCTGACCGAGCCAGACCACAGGAGATGCCACGTCTGTGGTGCCAACCTAAAGTCAAACCAGTCCTGCCGAGCCAGACCACAGGAGATGCACGTCGCTGGTGCCAACCTCAGAAGTCAAACCAGTCCCTGCCGAGCCATCCACAGGAGATGCCACGTCTTCTGTGCAACCTCAGAAGTCAAGCCAGTCCTGCGAGCAGACCACAGGAATGCACGTCTGCTGTGTCCAACCTCAAGTCAACCAGTCCCTGCGAGCCAGACCACAGGAGATCCAGTCTGCTGGTACCAACCTCAGAAGTCAAGCAGTCCCTGCAAGCCAGACCACATGGAGATTGCCACGTCTGCTGTGCCAACTCAGAAGGTCAAGCAGTCCCTGCCGAGCCAGTACACAGGAATTGCCAGTCTTTGCTTGGTCCAACCTCAGAAGTCAAACCATACCCTGCCGGCCCAGACCTACAGGAGATGCCACAGTCTGCTGTGCCAACCTCAGAAGTCAAGCCAGTCCCTCGCCGAGCCAGACCACAGGAGATGCCAGTCTGCTGTTGCCAACCTCAGAAGTCAAGCAGTCCCTGCGAGCCAGACCACAGGATGATGCCAGCGTCTGCTGGTACCAACCTCAGAAGTCAAGCAGTCCCTGCCAAGCCAGACCACAGGAGATGCCACTGTAGCTGTCAACCTCAGAAGTTCAGCCATGTCCACGGAGATGCCATGTCTGCTGGTGCCAACCTCAGAAGTCAAGCCAGTCCCTGCCGAGCCAGACCACAGGAGATGCCACGTCTGCTGGTGCCAACCTCAGAAGTCAAGCCAGTCCCTGCCGAGCCAGACCACAGGAGATGCCACGTCTGCTGGTGCCAACCTCAGAAGTCAAGCCAGTCCACAGGAGATGCCACGTCTGCTGGTGCCAACCTCTGAAGTCAAGCCAGTCCCTGCCGAGCCAGACCACAGGAGATGCCACGTCTGCTGGTGCCAACCTCTGAAGTCAAGCCAGTCCCTGCCGAGCCAGACCACAGGAGATGCCACGTCTGCTGGCGCCAACCTCAGAAGTCAAGCCAGTCCACAGGAGATGCCACGTCTGCTGGTGCCAACCTCTGAAGTCAAACCAGTCCCTCCCGAGCCAGACCACAGGAGATGCCACGTCTATATATTTCCTCATCATACCTAGTAAGAGCACCAAATACATAAAACCAAAGTTGGCTGAACCCATCTATTTTAGTGGAATCTGGTAACCAGCTTCTGCCCCGGATCTTCCCCAGCTGCCGATCTCAGGGGAACAAAGGATCAGGCGTGTTGGATTTCGACCAGACCATAATCACCGTTTGGAGAGGACAGTAGTGTGTGGCAGCTACGAGAGGTATCAATACTGTAGGACCACCTGCCTTGAGATCCCGTTAAAGTTCGGAGGTGGCTTAAACAGTTTTGATCAAAAATGTGAACTGAGAATCTAAAATTTTTTCATATATCCTAGATAGCAGAAATGCTTTTTTCAAAGTTCCTATGTCCCCTTTGATAGTGCTTCTGTTTATAGTGTGCCACTGTTATTGGAATATGTATGTATACTACAGCCGCACCAGTGTTGCACCTATATTCATTTTTTTCAAAAGTGTTTTTTTGGATGTGCATAACCATATACTGCTTTTAGTAGTGTGTGGCAGCAGCTTATACCCCTGTTCCCGCCCCGTGTGTTCGTATATTCGGGGTTGGGATGATTCGCTTTTATCTAAACAAGCGTTTGGCAAACAGATAATAAAGCATAGGCTCGCTCGGCGGATTTAGATTCTAAATCGGATTCAGCGTCCAAGTCTGACTGCAACCAACTTAACCTGGTTTGCATTGGGAGCCAGAATCTCCGTGCACCCAACACTGGATTGTCCTCGGCGCACTGAATTACCTCTTTCACTAAGGGCGACATTTATGAAAACGGTCTAGGTCTAAGACTTCCTTTGTTTCTCATGACAACCAATCAGAGTTCCCCTTCCATTCCGTATAGTGCTCTGAAAAAATGAAAGGGGCGATCCGATTGGTTGTTGCGGGCAACAAAGAAAGTCCAAGACGGTTTTCATACATGTGGCCCTAACTTCTCACATAGCATTTGGAGGTTGAAATCTGTCTCCAAATTTAGCATCAAATCCACATCAACAATTGAAAATCCTCATCTAAACTCCGCACTGCATCCCTGTGGATTCTGATCGGTGTTGAAACTTTCAGTGCTGAAAATCATCCACACATATCAAAAAAAACTCTTCAGATTCTGAATCCTAAAACCGAGTTGTCCGACAAGTAGTTTGACTCTGTTTTCAATGTGGATTTTAGGTTATTTCCGTTGGATTTACAGTCAGAAAACAAGCTCCATTCATCTCTATGGGGGTTTGAACGCAGATTGGACATAGAAATGTTTGGAGTGCCTTTTTTTTTCTACTAAAAAGAACAAGCATGTGCCTCTGTCACGAAACTCTCATTCAATCATAATTGTTTATTGACTTTGTTATGACTGTCCTCACTTTTTCAATAAAATTTAAATACACAGTTTAAAAAAAAAAAAGAGCGAGCATGTTCCAAGTTTGTTGTAAATCCGACCTCAAGAAAGTCGTGTGGACTCTGTGGATTTTCTATTGAGGTCTGTGGAGACGGTTTTACAATCGTTTTTTGACAGATTTGAAAAGCTGAATCCCCATTAATAGCTGGCTGGAAACGCTCGTCACGTGGACGGACCCGAAGGGCTTTGTTCACACGACTTAAGTGCTTGCTGCACAGGAGAATCGGGTGCTTGTAAGCTACTACATGCGTCTTTTGGTCTGTTTTTGGTTTTGGGTTTTTTTGCTGCTTATTTTAATTTTTTCCAGCACAGGAAACTTTGCACTTGATGCATTTTTTGCTCTGTGTTTTTTTCTGCTGCTTATTTTCATGATTTTTTTTCCCAGTACAGGAAACTTCATTGCACTTGATGCGTCTTTTGCTTTTGATAATGGTCCAGACTTTCGCACGGCGTGTAACGTGTCAAAAGATGCGCGGAAAATGCAGCCGTCTGCCTGACCTGCGCTTAATCCTATTTAAGTCATGGGACTCCAAAGTCGGGTTTTTTTGGGCACATTTTGACACCTGGGGCCACATGTATGAAATCTGTCTAGGTCTAAAACTCACTTTGTTGCCCATAGCAACCAGAGGGCCCCTTTCATTCCATATAGTGCTCTGGAAAATTTAGAGGGGCGCTCTGATTGGTTGCTATGGGCAATACAGTGAATTTTAGACCCAGTTTTCATACATGTGGCCCATAATTATGAAAAAAGAATAAAATTGGAGTGTAAAAATGAGCCCCCAGCCCCAGTACTCCTCTGAAATTCATGAAGCGCCTCTCGTGAGGGCCGGGAAAGGTTTTAATGTCAGCACCTTCTCCAGCTGCCGGTCGCTCTGTTCACGAAGCGGAGAGGAAGAGTCACTATGGAAAGTGATACCATGATACCAGATTGTTCCTCTATGGCACAGATGTCAAACTCAAAGCCCGAGGGCCGAATCTGGCCCACAAAGCTCTTTAATGTGGCTTCTGAGAGCTTAGACCCAGCTGGTGGCACAGCTCGGACAGCCCCACCAAGGCACCTAGCCACCCTCCACTGGCCCTCTGAGGGCAACCACAATGCTCTCTTTGGCCGCAGTGAAAATGAGTTTGACGCCCCTGGTCTATTGTATCAAGACAAATATAGGAAGCAGGGTGTTTAACCCATTGCTGCCAATCACTGCTTGGGCCCGGCCACATGAAGCCAAACCCTGAAGTCCGTGCACCTACGCAGGACGTGGAGCTTCTCTGTGAGCCGCAGCTGCTATTTCTACTCTGCCTGTTTCCTCAGATAAGAATCGAAGGCCAGAGGAGAAGGCAGGCAGCCCAGTGAGGAGAGTGGAGAAGAGCCAGACCTCTGACCCCTGCCGCTGCGCATGAAAGAGCAGGGAAGTGCAGCTCAGGCATTAGAGATGGATTACATATGATTAGCTGAAATTTGTCAGCCTTGTGATCAGCGCCCATCAAGCCACCTACGCTCTACAGATCAGTCACGGAGCGGGATGCATCCTGCAAGAGGCTTCTAATGCGCTCCCGTATTCATCTGCTCTGGAGAGCCCGCAACAGAGGGAAAAGCCAAAGCTTCATCCGAGGAGCCCGGGTCATGGCGGCTGTAACCCCGCTGCTGTGTCACAGAAAATATCAAGGAGGAGGTGGAGAAATATTCTGGAAATCTATGGCTAACAGGCTCTATAGTACATCCTGTGATTGCTACAATATGGGCTAGATCTACCGGAGAGGAGCGTACGTCTAATCGGTTATATCACAGTCATGAGCCCTTGTGTATTCCAGAGACAAAATCTTATTCCACAAAGACAGAACCAAGACGACGCAGCTTTGTGTGGATCAAACACTCCCTTATTATATAACCAAAACACAAAGAGGGTTTGACTTTTTTAAAATCTTCCTATGCACTAAAATAGCAAATGATATACTTACCTCTCCTATCACCAGAGCTCCAGTATCCCCCACTGATGACATCACGTTCACATATCACATGACGCTGCATGTACAGCATGTGACCACAGAGGTCAGGGATTGGCTGCAGCATCATGTGACCACAGAGGTCAGTGATTGGCTGCAGCATCATGTGACCACAGAGGCCAGTGATTGGCTGCAGCATCATGTGACCACAGAGGTCAGTGATTGGCTGCAGCATCATGTGACCACAGAGGTTAGCGATTGACTGCAGCGTAATGTGATCCATGAATGTGATGTCATCAGTGAGGGACCAGGAAGAACACTGGTACTTTGGTGATGGGAGAGGTAAGTATGGGGTAATTTCCTATTGTAGCACAGTGGGAGGTTTTTAAAAGTCTTGGAGAACCTCTTTCACATCATCCCGAAGCCGGTCAGCAGGATTAGTAGTGGACTAAACTCAGAGGGGTTGTTAGGCCATGTCCCCACCGCACGGGTTTTCGGACGGTTTTTCAGGCGGTTTGCGGTTTTGCAGACCGCCTGAAAAAACAGCCGAAAATTAGCAGAACGGGGCTCTGGAAAACCCATGCAGCAGTCCATGCTGCACGGATTTTCCGTACGGCGATTTTTCCGCCCGCGGGCCGCTCACAAAACATTCTACAAGCACATTCTTCCGGCCGGTTTTCGGACGGAATCTGTGAAGGGGGAGGGCCGTGGGGACAGCACTAAAACAGGACAAATACCGGTCACATAAACCGACCGGTATTTGTCCCTTGCCGTGGGGACGCAGCCTTATTGTCTCATACAAAAATCGGCACTTGTTTAATTTGTGCCCTTTAAAAAGTGAGAACGGGATCGTCTGCCGTATGGATTGTGATTTTTGGTCTTTCTAGGCCGGTCAGTAAGAATATGGAGGTGGAAAAGGACACAGGTACATGACTCAAGTACCATTTTTTTTATTTATATCTTATAGTTGTTGTTCTTTTTGATTTGGGCTGGGATTCTTTGGTTTGTTATTGAACAGAGTCTCAGCCCAATGTAACATTTGTGATGTTTCTGTCATTCCTGTATATATATTTTTGTGGTTTATACTGGGGCTGATGCCCCATCTCATAGGCTTGTGATTCATCTTTATCTCCGATGCTGATGTACATTTTGGGCGACATTTCCCCACACGCCATTGCTAGTTTTTTGGTCTGTATTGCGCTAAAACTGCTTTTGATGCCATATATTAGATGTAAATGAACTGTCATACACCAGAACTAGGCGCATTATATGACGGGACAGAAACATTGTAATGCGCCTAAAAATGATGCTCTGTGCACCTCCATAGCGAAATGCACTTATTGAGACGCATACCACAGCATTACAAGTGTATATGTGTTAGGCGCATTTCATATACTTGTAATTATTATTATTATTATTATTTATTTTTGAGCGCCCTTGGTTCCAGAGCGCTGTACATTCAGGTTTCATACATAACATAGGTCAAACAAGTACAAAGGTGACAAATTAGTAACTAACAACTGGTACAGAAGGAGAGAGGTCCCTGCCCGTGAGGGCTTACAATCTAAAAGGAAGGTGGTTAGAGACAGGAGGTGAGGGGCAGACATGTTTGTGGGCCGGTGTACTGGTGGTGGGGTTATTGTTGGTTATAGGCTCCTGAAGAGATGGGTTTTCAGGTTGCTTTTGAGGCTGGTGAGATTGGAGGAGAGTCTGATGTGTTGGGGCAGTGAGTTCCAGAGTGTGGGGGAAGCACGAGAGAAGTCTTGGAGACAGTTATGTGAGGAGCTGACACGGGGAGAGCAGAGGAGAAGGTCCTGTGAGGAGCGGAGGTTGCGTGAGGGGAGATATCTGGAGATTAAGGCAGAGATGTATGGAGGGGAGAGGTCATGGAGAGCCTTGTAGGTCAAGGTTACTAACTTGAACTGGATTCGCTGGACAATGGGAAGCCAGTGAAGGGATTGGCAGAGGGAGAGGCAGAGGAATAGCGAGGAGAGAGGTGGATAAGACGGGCAGCAGAGTTAAGGATGGATTGGAGGGGAGCGAGGGTGCTAGCTGGGAGGCCATAGAGAATGATGTTGCAATAGTCTAGGCATGAGATGACGAGGGCATGGACGAGCATTTTTTTGTGCTTTCGAAGTTAAGGAATGAGCGGATACGGGAGATATTTTTCAGGTGGAGGCGGCAGGCAGAGGTGATGGTTTGGATGTATGGTTTGAAGGACAGATTGGAGTCAAGGGTTATCCCAAGGCAGCCGACTTGTGGAGCTGGTATGAGAGTGTAGCCATTGACTGTGATAGAGAGATCAGGTGGAGGGATGGAGGGGGACGGTGGAAGATGATGAATTCAGTTTTCTCCACGTTTAGCTTCAGGAGACGTGAGAGAAGAAGGAGGATATGACGAAAGACAGTCTGGGATCTGGGAGAGAAGAGAGTTAATATCTGGGCCAGAGATGTATAGTTGGGTTTCATCAGCATACAGATGGTATTGAAAGCCATGCGATGCTATTAGTGACCCAGACCAAGAGTGTAGATAGAGAAGAGTAGTGGGCCCAGGACTGACCCGGGGGGACACCAACAGAGAGCGGGCAAGGCGAGGAGGTGGTGCGTGAGTGAGAGACGCTGAATGTCCGATCAGTGAGGTACGAGGAGATCCAGGAAAGGGCCAAGTCCGTGATGCCGAGGGAGGAGAGGATTTGTATGAGGAGTGAGTGGTCGACAGTGTCAAAGGCAGAGGACAGGTCTAGGAGGAGGAGCACGAGTAGTGGCGTGAGGCTTTGGCAGTTGCTAGGTCGTTGGTGACTTTGGTTAGGGCGGTTTCTGTAGAGTGGTGGGGTCAGAAACCAGATTGCAGTGGGTCAAGAAGAGAGTTGGTGGAGAGATGGGAGGACAGTTGAAGATGGACGTTTTGCTCAAGGAGTTTAGAGGCGAATGGAAGCAGTGAGATGGGGCGATAGTTGGACAGACAAGAGGGGTCAAAGAGAGGGTTTCTTAAGGTATGGGTGTGATGGCCGCATGTTTAAAGGAGGAAGGAAAGATGCCAGAGATTAATGATAGGTTGAAGAGATGGGCGAGGGCTGGGATGATGACAGCACTAAGGTCAGGGAGGAGGTGAGATGGCAGTGGGTCAAGATTACAGGTAGTGAGGTTGGATTTGGACAGTAGAGTGGAGAGGTTGTCATGAGTGACAGTAGAGAAGGAAGTTAGGGGGGAATAGTGATGAGCAGGTGTAGAGGTGGGATGTGGGGACACTGCAGGAATAGAGACAGATGGAGGGGACTGAGGGGTGAAGCTTTGCCTGATGAGATTGATCTTATTTAGGAAGTGAGTGGCGAAGTCATCTGCTGAGAGGAGAGATGGAGGAGGGGGTGCTGGTGGACGGAGGAGAGCATTGAAGGTTTTGAACAGTTGTCTGGGGTTGTGAGACAGGGAGGATATGAGGATGGTGAAGTAATCCTGTTTGGCTGATGCAAGTGCAGATTTAAATGTATGCAGTGATTGTTTGTATAAGGTGAAGTCAGCAGTGGAGCGGGTTTTCTTCCAGTGGCCTTCAGCAACTCTAGAATCTCGACTCAGCTGTTTGGTGGAGTCTGTGTGCCAGGGTTGTCTGTTGATTTTGCGGGTTCTGTTGTGTGTGAGAGGGGTAATGCACCTAACATATATACACTTGTAATGCTATGCTATGCGCCTCAATAGGAGCATCTCGTTATGGAAGCGCACAGCACATCATTTTTAAGCGCATTATGTTTACTATGCAAGGTGTACTGACGCCAGATTTTTGATAGGGTCTGACTTTCTGGCGCTCTTTACACTTGTTTAATGCGCCTAAAAACGGACGTAGCACCGATAATTTTCTGATATCTCGCCCTTTGTGTATTTCATGCTGACCTCACCTTGCTTTCTTATGTCTAAATTTGTATTGGAAAATTTTAATAAAAATTATGTTTAAAAAAAAGAAAAAGGACAGGGGCATAACCAGAATTCATAGAGCCCCATAGTAAAATCAGATGGTGCCCCACCACCTAATGACCATAAACGAAGTAGCAATAACTAAAAGTACATATTAGTGCTAGAAAGCAGAAAAACAACAACTACTTGTTCCCCTATGAAAGGGAACAATGTTCTTGCCACCTCTGGGCCCCACAGCAGTCTCTATGGCTATAATTCTGGACAGGTATGGACCTGGCGGCTTGAATAACAAATGTTGAGTTTTCTAATGGAAGAGCTTTGGCTCTTGGTGCTGCAGGAACGATCTGTGGTAGCTGTAGTTTCCCGATAATGGAGGTCACAATCTGCTACTGAGAGAAGGTTTTGAAGAAGAGCTCGGCCCCAGCCGCCGCCTGCTAAGCACCAGGACTCCGTCGACCGATGAGGAGAAGTGCCCGCACCCGGCCTGTAGTCCCAGATCAGGCTGACGCCCCTCGATGTGGAGCGGCCGCGTCTCAATCAATCCTCGGCCCTCGTCTGGCAGTAATCCATTTCTCATTAAACACATCAGCCCTGGCAGGACCACAGAGCGGCTCATGGTTTATCACTGACAGCTCAGTCATTAACAAAGCTCGTCACCCGATCATGATGAATCCGCCTGTAATTAGCCACTTTCGGATTAATCAATTTCAATTTCTTACCTTGACTTCAACACGGGAAATCACTGCTGCTGCATAGAGACCCCCAGAGTGCTGTCCCCGAGCCGGCAGAGGACCGAGAACAGGGCGCCGGACCGTCCCAGACCTAGAGATGGGCCTACAAATCAATAGCAGCACGGGGGTGATAAATTCTCTCGCGCCTCTGGAGCAGCTTGATGAAGAGCCCCATGTAGTATTGGCAGGTTATGAGTGGATGAGTCCTGGAAGGCTGAAGGCGTCGGCACAACAATAATTCTCATTCCTCATCTTTATCACCGATAGTGGCAGAATTATTGCACCGCGTCCTCGCGGTGAAGCCGCCGCTTCCTGGCCCCGGTGTCCTCTCCACTGGAGGTGGACGTTACTGGCCGGGGTACGGTGCAAAAATGTGAGGTAGGACAAAGCATGGAAGTCTCAAGGCTTTCTATGAGCTACCTAGAACTATGCTCTCTGTAGGGTTCCTGCACCAACATAACCAAGGATGGGTCTCTCGCCGGCCGGGTCTGTAGCTCTCATTAGAGCAGAAACTGCGCCCAGGTTGCGTTATGAAACCATTGTCCACATGGGACAAATACACATTTAAGAAGTTAGAAAACAGCCAAATCGGACCCCTCCGCCCTATGACAGGACACGCCTCTAACCCCACCCAAATATTACATGGCATCAAGCCACACCTTAGGAGCCCCTGGATGAGGTCATGACATCTTGTTGGTTGCATACCTACAGCAGCCTGCTGCCTACAAGACTAATTGGTGGGGCAGGGAGCCGATGGCTACCAGCTCTGCCATGGTTTTATCTACAAGTAGTTCAATAGGCAGCGCTGACCCAAGCATCAAGAGCACGTACCCTGGCTTCTCAGGACATACTTCTAACCACTGGGGCTCTTATGCTTGTGGGGCCCTTGGGCAACCGCCAATGGATAAGATGGCCCCGGAAATTAATAAATTTAATTTTCTAAACTGCTAAACATACAGGAAGCTTCCAGATCCTCCTAAGATAATGTTCATTACAATCTGCAGCCAACCTGAAGAGGAGACTGTGGTGACCACTGACATTTTGGCTTAATTTGTTTTGGTTTTTTTGGGGAGAGGGGTAAAAATGCAAATGTAAAATTATATATATATATATACACACACACATATAGATAGGAGATAGATAGATAGGAGATAGATAGATAGATAGATAGATAGATAGATAGGAGATAGATAGATAGGAGATAGATAGATAGATAGATAGATAGATAGATAGGAGATAGATAGGAGATAGATAGATAGATAGGAGATAGATAGATAGATAGATAGATAGGAGATAGATAGATAGGAGATAGATAGATAGGAGATAGATAGATAGGAGATAGATAGATAGGAGATAGATAGATAGGAGATAGATAGGAGATAGATAGGAGATAGATAGGAGATAGATAGATAGGAGATAGATAGGAGATAGATAGATAGATAGATAGGAGATAGATAGATAGGAGATAGATAGATAGATAGGAGATAGATAGATAGGAGATAGATAGATAGGAGATAGATAGATAGGAGATAGATAGATAGGAGATAGATAGGAGATAGATAGGAGATAGATAGGAGATAGATAGATAGATAGGAGATAGATAGGAGATAGATAGATATATATATGGGATAGATATAGATAGATACATTGACCTCCTCTCTACTAAAGTAATGGACGTCCTCACTGACGACGCACCCGGAATATTCCAAGCCGTGAGCCACATCGGCCTCGTGTTACCCGCAGCCTCTGATCAGATTTCAGATTCCACATGACGGCTTTTATATCTTATAACTCAGAGCCAGAAGATGTCCACAGCAGTGACAGCAACAGGCAGCTACTGGGGGCAGCCTCAACCTAACCAGCCGCCGGCATCTCCTCCCCGGCTCTTCTAACCAGAGTCTGACATGAGAGCGTCGTCATCACATTCACAGATCCTTGCACTGAATTTCTTATTTTTTTCCCGAAATGCAAAACAAATTTCTAAAGTCTTTTTTTAAAGTCTATAATTTTGCTGCTGTAGAGTCGACAAGACCTTCATCTTCTGCTGAATCTCAATTCCATCAAGGTACTGCTCCTAATTTTGACAGCCCTCTGCTCTGCGCCCCTCCTCCCTTTACAGAGTAAGAGATAGTAGTAGGAAGGAAGTTGTACACAGCAGAGCATGGAGGGGGAGAGCAGCCAAGAAGGGCAGCTCACATGGACTGTGGACCAAAGGAGTTGTCTCACTAGGCTGAGTCACAAGAGGTTTTACACTCACTCTGTCTCCTCAAGTTGTGGGTGGTTCTCTAGCAGTGATTAGCATATTCAGCTTCTAGCTGACCCATTACAAAGTGCAGGAGAAGTTATCTTCATTAAACAAAAGGTACATGTGCTGTGAAAACTGAAAACAATGGCTTTATCTGAAGCTAATCTTTGTCAGAAGCTAATCTTGTTATAGAATCCATCCATTGGGTGACGACACTCCCTACTCCCTGCTGTGCTCTAATGAAATACCAGATTTGTGATCAGGTAACCATACAAACCTGTGTGCACTCAGAGACCCCGAAAACAGCCCCCTGAAAGTCTTGGCTCAGAACGGAGAGCCAGTTGAGCTTGCGCTTGAGCTCCCATAGAACAGAATGCAGAACACAGCGCTCCCCTGTACTGGGAACTCCCATAGAACAGAATGGGGAACACAGCTCTCCCCTGTACTGGGAACTCCCATAGAGCAGAATGCAGAACACAGCGCTCCCCTGTACTGGGAACTCCCATAGAGGAGAATGCAGAACACAGCTCTCCCCTGTACTGGGAACTCCCATAGAGGAGAATGCAGAACACAGCGCTCCCCTGTACTGGGAACTCCCATAGAACAGAATGGAGAACACAGCGCTCCCCTGTACTGGGAACTGCCTTAGCACAGAATGGAGAACACAGCTCTCCCCTGTACTGGGAACTCCCATTGAACAGAATGAAGAACACAGCGCTCCCCTGTACTGGGAACTCCCATAGAACAGAATGCAGAACACAACGCTCCCCTGTACTGGGAACTGCCATAGAGGAGAATGCAGAACACAGCGCTCCCCTGTACTGGGAACTCCCATAGAGGAGAATGCAGAACACAGCGCTCCCCTGTAATGGATACTCCCATAGAACAGAATGGAGAACACAGCGCTCCCCTGTACTGGGAACTGCCATAGAACAGAAAGGAGAACACAGCGTTCTCTGTACTGGGAACTCCCATAGAACAGAATGAAGAACACACCGCTCCCCTGTACTGGGAACTGCCATAGAGGAGAATGCAGAACACAGCACTCCCCTGTACTGGGAACTCCCATAGACCAGAATGGAGAACACAGCGTTCCCCTGTACTGGAAACTCCTATAGAACAGAATGGAGAACACAGCGCTCCCCTGTACTGGGATCTCCCATAGAACAGAATGGAGCACACAGCGCTCCCCTGTACTGGGGACTCCCATAGAACAGAATGGATAGTCGAACACATCCACGACCGACTCTCCACTCTGAGTCGACACTTTCCGGGGCCTGTTCTTTCCCCTATGACCCGCCCTTATTAGACTATATGCCTATAAGTCTATGGTGGGCACACTCCTTTGTTAAATGAAGATTGCAGACAAAAAAAAAATGGATTTTTTAAAAAATCTGACAACCACTATCCTATGTCCAGATTATGGAAGCCGTTCTCTTCTAATGTGTACAAGCTGATGAAAATTTGAATAAAATATGTAAAAACAAAAAAAACAAGATGTCCATAGACTTTAATTCTGCTCCATCAATATAAATCTTCTCAGATGTAGTCACCTGCCATTCACAGGAAGGGTCTCCAGCCCCCAGTGCTCACATTACCTCCATACATCATGGCAGCTATCAGGGCTTCACGACAGCGCCCCCTACAGTTTCCAAGAAGACTCTGCACCCACATTACATTACAGCCAAATGATGGTGAACATCGATGAAGCAGGAACGTTCCTCAATGATGCCGCCCCCCCCTGTGCTGGTGCTGCTCAGTGCGGCGGCCTCTCCGGAGTCCTCACCTCCAGCCCCTTCTCACCACTGCAGCATTAATTATTCACTATGCGAGTTTCCAGGTCTCCCCCCGGTGGAGCCGGCAGCAGCCTCACATCCTCCCCGACGCACACATCTATTTTGGGTTTGTCTGTCAGCCGACCTTGTGCTATCATATCCCTGTCTGCACCGAGCTCCATGTCCGCAGCTTCTAATGAGCCCACGAGATGATTGGAGTTAATGCTCTACACAAACCCCAGGTAAGAGGTGAAGACTGTACCCAGAATATGCCCCGTCAGCCATCGACGCAACAGCGCCTGCTCCTCCCCAATCATCATTTCCTCTGTGATGTTTCCTGGGCTAATTTGAGCTCTCCCTGTGCCGTGTGTCGCCTCCCTTCTCTGTGGCTGAGCAGCAGCACTTCCTCTATGAAAGCAGTTTCCATTCCCCCTATAAGACTACAAGTCCCAGCATCCTTTGCTGTGCTTTGTCTGTCTTGAGAAAGTAGTTTATCCTTCGAAATGTCGCTGTTAGTCCCCACGCCTTGTGAGCGGCTCTGCTCCTCTGAAAGGATCGAGTTACAATATGGACTAAGATATATGGACATTATACAGTACTATCCTGTTCAGGAGGATGAGCGGACTTCAAATATGGTTAAGGAATTTGGTGGCAAGCTTAATGGCCGTGTATTGTGTTCTGCACGCTCCTGCTGCGTCTCTTGGATCAAGAATTGACATGTCAGTTCTTGGAACGGATCTGAAAGACGAATCAGCGATCACTCGTGTGAAGGCCGATGCGTGTCTCAAAGTAAAAGCAATGTAAATCGCACTGCGCATTATTAGACGCGTGTTTGGGTCCGACGGATGGATCCAAACACGTATCTAAAAGCGTATGTTCACACGGTGTACCTACGGCGCGCATTTCGCTGCGTATTTGTGCTCTAATACAGGCGAGATGCGTGCCGAAATTACGGTAATCCATAGTTCTAATAGATTACGCCTCCTCTCCCCGCTCGTACAATATGATAGTATTGTACGCGTGGGGAGATAAGTGACAAGTCTATGGGGCCGGCAGTCTGCCGTCCCCCCCCCCCCCTCCCCTCCGCTCCCGGCTGCTCCCATATCTTCAGCCTCATCACATGAGGAGTGTAATTGAGGACATGGAGCAGGCAAAGCGCTCCCATAGCAAATAGATTTCAGTAAAATGTTTCATCTGCTTTCAAAGAAGTAGAAGAGTTCAACCATTCATCAGACCTGACTGTAGCTGAGGCAATTCCTTTATACCCTGACATTGTTAGAGATGTTGACCCTGTTGTCAACGCTTTGCCCCAACCCCAAATTTTGTGTAGAGAGGCCATTCTCTAGCCTGGAAATAATGAATCAGATGCCGAGGTCATGTATGCAGGATCTTTATGGAGGCAATTATTTCACAGAACAATTCAGAGACTCCCCAAATGTTCCCGCAAAGGGTTTTTCATATTTACAATTTTTTGTGTCCTAAAGTCATATCCAATAAAATTTTATTTTTACACTGACAAGCAAAATGGTAACAATGGTTTTTAACTTGTGATTTCAGGCTCCATATCTCTCCATCCACTACAGCTTTGTACATGAGGCTACCCGTAATTTTTTTAGACAGTCATCTTACCGATCTTATACATAAAAGTGACCTGCAAGTATTTAGCATCTGCTTAGTTCTGCAGATTCTTTCCTGTAACTGCATTGTTTTCTGTTTTGCTCCTAAAAAAACAAAATGTTAATTTTTATTATTTTGTTAGTATTTGGGAAATCCACCTTTTTTTTTCAGCTTCTGCCTAATCCTTCTGGGCTCTGAATCAGATTCAAGCATGTCTTTACCAAAATCTGATCCCAGGGCTCTTCTACACAATCCCATTTTTGATGCAGACTGGACTTGGATACAAATACAGCTTTTTTTTTCAACTCTACCCACAAGTGTTCAAAAGATCAAAACATTGTTACCTTTTGCTTGTCAGTTTTCTGTTCTTACCTAAATAGCTTGATATTGTATCATAAGTGATAAACAGCCGATTTTTACCATTTTACAAAAGTAAAGTTATCACTTAAACATGCGCCGTGTATGAGGGAGTCGGGAGTCGGAGGTTTGGGAAATTGAGGAGTCGGGGGGCGGGGCTTCAGCTTGCCGACTCCCCAGCCCTGCTGTAAGCGCCACAATACATCGTGTGAACAAAGCCTAA